>CM019693.1:52473062-52489759 GCA_009760885.1 Achatina immaculata
ATTATGTGATATACCTAACCCCAGCCGACCTCACACTGTCTTGATATAATTTGTTGTGAAATCAATGTTCTGCAGATTTTATGTTCTTTCTTTTCGTGTATGGAGAATTGCTGATTCCTGTTGATTATTCGTCGTGATTCAGATGGGCATACAATCAAGGTCCATCATATTTCTATATTTCAGTGCATTGGAATAAAGGGAAAACTATATCATGATATTTCAGTGCGTTGGTACAAGAGAAGAGGAGGGGGGCCTATTTCATGATATTCAATGCATTAGCACCATGGAGATTGTGTGTAGTATCGGGACGTGGATTGGAGATATTTCATGATATTCAGTGCATTACAACAAATGGAAATTGTGTGTAGTATGGGCAGGTGGATTGGAGGTATTTCGTGTTATTCAGTGCATTAGCACAGTGGAGATTGCGTATGATATCGGAAGGTGAATTCGTAGCAGCAGTGGCTGCATATGTTATTGAGTGCGTTGGCACAACTTTATGAGAGTGTGCTTTGCTTATGAGGGCCAAGAGATCCCAGGCCACTTTGGCACAAATGTTTTTAGTTATAGGTATTTTAGGGCGTTATGCATTATACATTATGTCATATGTGTTTCCATTCATGATGATATATGTTATCGTCCTATGCATGCAAGGTCTGTTGTGGCGTTAATATGGTGTGTCTAGTGTGCATAATAAAATATTCAATGATTTAATTGCTTGACTTGTAATGTATAATGCATGTCATGTTGCTGTATGAATGTATGTGAATTGCTGCA
Organism: Achatina immaculata; assembly: GCA_009760885.1. Classification (NCBI taxonomy): domain Eukaryota; kingdom Metazoa; phylum Mollusca; class Gastropoda; order Stylommatophora; family Achatinidae; genus Lissachatina; species Lissachatina immaculata. The sequence continues at coordinate 52,473,840 of CM019693.1, forward strand.
TAACTGGCATACAGTATCCTTGGAGGGGAGATCTGGGTTGTAGATTAGACGGATTTATGCCTGACCATCAAGTACGGTAGTACAAAGGCCACGTATTTGGGATTGAAATTATAGGTCCTGTCACTCCCCTAAAATGTTCCCAGTGTGGACTTAGCGCCCTGCTAAGTTTACAGTTGTTAGAAAACGTCTTTGTCTCACTTTTTCTAAATGTTCTATGCTTTAATCATATTTTACTCATCTGATCTTATCTTTTTTAAACGTCCATGTTTCTGCGCCTTCGGCAAGTGTGGTGTACGCGTAGCACTTAGCAGGTCTATGTTTTTACATGCTAACTATGGCGTTAAGAATTTGATCAATCTTCTGTAAGAGCGTTAAAGCACTGTCATTCTCCGCTAGATTTTCCCCGAATCTTAACTATCCAGATCGAGCTAAAAGCAAATCTACAATGAATATTTCATTTTTACTCATTGACTGCAGCAGAGGCTTCAACTGTTAACCCAGATGAAGAAATAGGTACCTGGCTTTTATAAAGGTGTTAAAGGCTGATAGGTTGGAAATACATCACGTGACAGAAAGATACCATACCCTTACCTTAACACAACGGGTTCAGTAGGAATGGAATATTCTTAACTCTTTCACTCCTGAATTAATTTCTACGCTCTGTCAGAATAAAATTTTATGAGAAATTTTGGTAGATAGGTACTGCTATATAATTTAAGAATATGGGTTGGGTTAGAAATATGCTGCTTTACATTTTACTTAGACGTTGCCTAAATATCGCCCTGAGCATTGATTGGCATGATTTGGCAAGATTTGCTAACTTTGCTAGTGTTGTCTTTAGAGAGAAAATTCAAATTCGACAAGTCAGTCTTGATTGTTTGACTACAGCGTAGCCTCATATTAACCTTTTAGATTGTTGCATAAATACTGTATTTCCTTGATTAAAACCCATGTCTGAAATAGTCTGCGGGAGAGGGAGAAGGGATAAAAGGAGTCATTTGTCCAAAAAAGCATGTCTCAAATAAACGCTGGATAGAGTCTCAATAAATACTGTGTAAAACATTTTTGGTGCAAATTTACATGTTATCAATACCGGGAGAAATATTTTCTCAAAATTGTTTACAGACCATCATTTCCCTAGGCAATAAATACCGTACTAGAGGTGAATCTAGCTCCTTCATCATAACCGCCAACCCTGGTTCTCTTCTCCGTGGTAAATTGTAACGTAATTATGCCTAAATCATGAGCATTTAATCAACACACAATACATTGATAAACGGCACAAATCAGTTAGTCATTTGCAAGTCCCTCTGCGGAACTTTGCCTCCCTAACAGCTTTCATGTAGGCCTTTTGGTTGTAAGCAAGATGCCCTTCTGCTGATGCATCCATTTGCAGATTATCAACGATGTATTGCAGCCATCATCGTCATGGTCTTCCTCTCTTTCTTTTTCCCATTATGTACCCTTCCAAGACGGTCTTCTCTAAATTATCATAATGTTTAATGTGTCAAAAATAAATAAGTTTTCTCTCTTTAATCCTCTTTACTAGCCAGCCTTCTTCAATATCAACCTCTTGTAGTATAGGTATCTTTGTTCTTTTTTGTGTCCACGATATCTGGAGAACTCTTCTGTAGCATTTACATTCAAAGGCATTTATGTGTTTCTCAGCTGTTTTGTTAAGTGTCCAGGTCTCACAGGCATATTTTGGGATGGGAAAGATACACGCCCTTTAAAGTCTTATTTCTGTAGTTCTGTCTGTTCCTCTCCATAGCGTATTTATTTATTTTACTTTCTGAAGAGCGGTAGATGTCCTCCTTTTTAATTTTCCTCATTTTATCTGCATTATTAGTTAGTAGTGATCCAAGATATTCAAAACTCTCCACCTCTTCCAATTTTTTCTCATTGATACATATTTCAGTGCCTAATTTGTTTTGTCAGTTGTCATCAATTTATTTTTTTCGTATTAAGATAGAGGTTTTGCTCTTCATTATTATTATTGACTGACATAATTAGTTGTTCCATTTCTTTTTGTGTGGTGGACAGTAATACTGTGTCATCAGCATATCTAGTTTCTGGTATTTCATAACCTCCAATTGCTTTGGCATCGTAATATTCATTATCTACATCTTCTCTAAAATTCCTCATTATATTTTCAATATACAAGTTAAATAAGTAAGGTGACAATATGCACCCTTCGCGGACCTGTTGTATAAATTTCCAAGTCTGAAATTAAGGACACATAATTTTAATTTCACTATACGCTACAACAGCACATACAACTGAAACTGACAATAACATGACATCAACACATATGTCATCATAATGGACGAAGAATTTAATGAACAATATTAAAGAAATGCAGAATATTTCAACAATCGTCAATGACAGAAAACACAAATTGATGAATAAATGTCACCGCAAGCAAAATACTTCAGGCAATCATCAATAATAGAAAAGCAATTGGATGAACAATGTCAGTACAGTGCAGGGTATTCAGGCATGGCATCAAAAGATAATAACTTCTCATGTTTGCATATTGAAACTTGATGGACCTGAGGTCCCAGGTTCTCTCGGCCATCCACGTAGCCTACATTACGAATCTAAAGTGTAATGGCACTTATTCCCCGTAGCTATCGCTGCCATGACACATCTCCATATAACTGTGCTTCTGCAGGCACACGATCAGTCTACATGAAAAGCATAATAAACGAATCATACATGTTGTCCATCCAATATACCGATAAATCATACACAGAATTTCCATATCGATACTCCAATATAAGAACTTTACAGCCCAGATTAATTCAGAACTACATAATCTACACAAAGTGAGGTGGGCTCGGTAAACACGCACATTAATATAAGCACAAGGAAGACACTACATCGCCGCCGTGTCCCTCGTATCTTATCTGATGCAAGTCAATGTTTCAAATATATTCAACCCTCCAACTCCACCTTACCCCGAAACCAACTACCAAATCACGTGGACGATGACGCTTCGGCTAAGGTCGTACACCCTTCGATCCAAGCGTGTATCGTTCACAACTGGATCAATACATCTTTCTATGAAAAGACATACAATATAGACTAATACCGATGCTGCAGAACCGTAATTTGCATTTTCCGAATAAACACCTGCCTTTAATAGACGCCGGCCTCTAATAAACGTCGAATCACGACAACTTTGTGAATATTCAAGGCAATAGGGTATGTAATTAAACGGAAAGAAGCTTCTAAGTCCTCTAGCTTCAAAAATAAAATAAAATAAAATAAAATAAAATAAAACTTTTTTTCTGTTGCAATAAAATATGACTTTCTCTCTGTTAGATTATATTGATTATGGTGTTTTTGTTGACTTTTGGAACAGAAAAACGTATGCCATTGGTTTCAATTTTTAAAAAATCCAGAAACCTACTGCTATGTCTTCTTTGGCATAAATTATGAATTTTCCTTCTTGTCTGGGTGATTTAAACACAAAAAGGTCATGCTGTTCTTCGACCTGAAAAGCTACCAATCAGTTCAGTCCTGGCAAACAAGTTTAGTGACTAAAGTCCACTTATGGTTGAGTATGTAATCCAAGATTCACTTGCAGTAAACCGTAAAATATGATTTTCCTGGAAGATTTCGATTTTTCTAGGATATAAAACGAAAAATGAAATTACATAACTGATTTCACATTATTAAAATATCACACAGACCTAAAGGTGAAAAACAAACTTTAGCATTTTCGAATAAAGATATCCTTAATAACATTTTAAACATTTCATAAAACAAAAAAAAACATTCGACCGAAAAATATATGCATTATTACGTGGTTTTATTTTTCGAGTGTATCTTTTTATTTTATAACGTAACGAAAGGTGGTTTTTTTTTTTGGATAAACCTTTTGCTTTTTTCATTGATTACACCAAGGCATTCTATAAATGAAACATGATGAGATTATTAAAATGCTTGAAGACGTAAACATAGACCTGAGGATTGTAAACATCTATACTAACAGCAGAAGCAGCGATTCGAGATGAAAGTAAAAATGGAAAATATCAACCAATCGAACAAGAGGTGTGACAGATATTTTTCTCTGTACAGCGAGAATATTCTAAGAGCGATCTTTACGGAACCAGGTATAAATCTCTGAGGGCACAATATTAACAACCTTCGTTCTGCTGATGCTATTGTACTGATAGCTGAGAGCCAACAAGACCTGCAAAATCTCTTGGATAAAGTCGTTAAAGAAAGTGAACAGAAAGGGTTTACTTTGAATATAAAAAAGACAGAGACTATGGTCATATCAAAGAAACAGAATCCAGCAAAATGCAGTACAAAATTAAATGGAACTATTCTAAATCAGATGCAAAAATTTAAATAACATGGAGGATTACTAACTTCAGATTTGAAATGCAGAATAGAAATTATGAACAGAACAGGCGAAGCAAAAACTGCAATTCAGAGAATGAGAAATATGTTATGCAAAACAACTTTATCAATGAATGTTAGAAAACGAGTCCTAAAATGCTATTATTGAACCTATCTTGTTATACGGAAGTGAATCATAGATAATAGAAAGGTCTGCACAGAAATCAGTAGAAACAGCAGAAATGTGGTTTATTAGAAGATCATTGCAAAAATATAGCAAAAATAACTAATGAACAATGTATGAGAAGAGCTGAAAAGTAAACAAATCTTGTCAAAAAACATAATAGAGAGATAATGTACTTTCATGTGACATGCAATGAAAAGAGGGGCATTTGAAAACATTGTAACAACAGAAAAAGTAGAGGGAAGAGGAGCCAGGGGAAGAGAAATGATACTGGACAATCTGACGGGATGGCGTGAGAGGAGATCACTAACTGAACTGATTGCCTCCATGAAGGATTGGATACTCTGGGAAAGCATAATAGTCAACGCCATTTGGCATGGCACCTGATGATGATGACAATGTTTTGCTTTTGAGTATGTATCTGTTTCTACAAGAAACAAATAATAGGACTTTCAGGCTGCTATTGCTAATACTCTTTTACTAACTGTTACTAATTTGTTGTGGGAAATCTAGTTCACCCTTAATTAGCATGTTTATTTAGTATTTCTGTGATCAGAGAAACATCACATATGGTGTTGTTAGTGTGGTACTTTTAATCAGCAGGTCATAACACTGGTACGCTGCTTGAAATCATGGTTTGTGGTTTGGAGCACTCCAGACATGCCCAGAGGTGCTCATATTCCTCCCCTCACCCCCTCATTATATCCATCAGCATCCTGCGACTGATAGTGCCAGTTCTGTGTTGATTTACAAGTCATCTCACACGCTCTGAATGCCTTTCATTCCTGGCCGTGCCAGTCTGTAATACTGGCTCTCTCAGTCTAAGCATAGATGTAGATTCGTTCTCTCGAAGTCCTTCACTCTGCCTATCTCTCTAAGCATATTGATAATATCAGCCCGATCTAGTGGTTGTTCATCTGCGATGAAGGCAAAGCCAGCCAACCTATCAGCTCTTTCATTTCACTGGACGCCTGTATGCCCAGGGACATAGATGAAGGTGACTTTGAGAATCCTTGTTCTCATGTATAACTCAAGCCACTGCCTGTGTACAGAACTGCCGAAACTTCCAGGATCACACTCATTGAATGCAGACACGGGCATAGTCTTGAGATTCCAGAATTACGAATTCTTTCGTTCCTGCCATGACTTCCATCATCATATTTCTTGTGGTCACAGCGAAGACACCGCTGGCTTCCTTGTTTGTTCTGCCTGCTGAGGGTGCTGTGAATGCCCATGCACTCCTTTGATGTTCCATAACAGATCTATCTGAGTAAATATTTGCATCTGCCACACTGGAGTTTTCACTGATGAGGGCGTTAGCCTCTGCCTTCACAGAAAGTGGATTCTGCTGGAAATTATGTTTGTTCACTTGTTAACCTGTGGTCAGTCATATTAAGACTCATCCTCAGGAACCTATGTTCTGTATAGTTATAACCTTAGCATATCTATATTCTGAAATCAACATCGTGGTGGAGATATTTAAAAAGCTCGGCATTGCACTCTCTCAGATAGCACAGCGGAAGCTTTGGAGAGATCATTAGAGGAACGTGTATGCTTTTCTTTTCTTCTTTGTGTACGAGTGTATGCAGACAGAGATGATGTATTGTCTTTTTGTCCGAAAAGGCTATTTACACCATGAAATAAGGCTAACTAATCTGCATAAATTGTTTCTCAAAGGTCAGTACTGTGCAATTCTGAGGTCTGAGTACTTCTTGACTTCCTACTTGCACGGTAAAAGTACAGTCTTTGATTGTACCATAAATTTGCGTTAACGTGTTATCTATTTGTTACATATTTAAAAGCAATGATGAATTAGAAGCTTATACTACAAACTGATTATAGTATTATACGCTCAGTCTATTGATTGTTTCTTAAGATCGTCATTATGATTTATCCTCTCCCCAAGTAAGGCTGGCCACATTGGTCCTTCACTTTTCTCTACCTTCTGTTTTCACAGTGCACTTGGCAAAACTGAATCAAGTTCAATTTTTTTTAGATGTTCTGTATCGATGTCTTCCACTTCCTTTTACTTTTCACGCTAATATAGTTCCGTTATTGTATTACATAGAAATATTTTAATTGTCTAGCTCTTATGTTTTCCATTGATTTTTTAAAAAATTTCTTTTGAACACACTTCTTTGTTTTCTAGTCTGTTAATATATTTTCATGGTAAATTTATGTCATAGACATAGCACATTCACTCTCATATTAAATTTCAGCACTCAATATTCAATTTGACATATACGTACTGTCAGTAAATGATCTACTATCAAAAAGCAAAACAAAAAAAAAAAGAAAATTCACATAGATTAATGTTCTACTAACAGCCTTAACCAAAAAATAAATTCCAAACAACAACCTAAAATACAAGAATGGATCTTCAATCATATTAAAAGTATAAACCCCATAAACCAAAAGCAATAACTTCTCTGAGAACATTCATTTATTTTTAAACATGCCAAATAAACTATTTAAAGACATTAACGGCTTGATAAAGTGACATAAGAGGTTATACAGCTGGCTAAGATTTTAGTATTGAACAATATTTTAGCTCAGAATTCGGAATGATAGGATTGATATCGACTCGGGTTACAACACTAAAGGCACTAAATTCTGCCCCAGTCAGCGCCCCTCTTTCCGTACATCAAGATTCTCTCCATTGCTACGAAGTTCTTGTACTAAGCTGAGATTTTCCTTCAGCTGAGGTGAAAAGAAAGTACATATGGAATAGTTTCTGCTGCAATTTTATTTTATTAAAAAAAACAGTCATAATTTATTTGAAAATATTTCTGTTCAAAATTTAAAAAAAATTACTGATGCCGTGGTTCTTCTTGTTCACAAAGCTACAGTGTTCTAGGTTTTCGAGTAGACTTTCGCTATAATTCATTTTGTATTTCTTTGTTCACATTCAGAGAAAGTCAGTTGAAAATCTTGAGGTTTGAAAGTCAGTAATATTATATTGTACTCATCAAATCTACTCTTGCCATGCCAGGGTTATTCCTAGGAAATCTGCATTAAACATAAAAAAAATAAATGAAAGACCATGCATGGTAATTTAAAATTTAAAGTCTTATTAATAGTTCAGATTGTGTTAATAGAGTGAAAAGAATGCATTAATTATTATTTAAATATTGTGGATACATACACATTTCTTACAAAAGAAGCAAACAAGCAATAATTAAAGATTTATGACGGATAAAAAAAAAAGAAGCAGACATGGTAGTATGACCGGGTGGTTGCGTGGGTTTCGTGAACCGGGCCGGTCACAATATGCATGCACATGGCCCGGTCACAAATTCTCAGTTTTATCATGAGGTATGCTAATGAGTTTATATCACATGATAAGAGAGTTAGACAAGAAGACGCGTCATATTTTCGGCATTAGCGGTTTTCATTCAGACGAATCATGGTTCTTCGGCAGATTGCGTCTGAGGAAGTTTATTGTCCTTTCTGTATAATGGAAAATGTGTATTTCATTTATTAAGAAGTGGTGAGTATTTTGTTTTGTCAGCTATGATTTCCGATTTACCGCCCGATGCCGCCTCGCTCGTGAGTCTTAATTGTCTGTTAGTGTAAATGTCCGGTAAATGTCACGTAATATTTTGTGTCCGCTGTCATAAAAGTAATAGGTTAGTTTACGTAAAAGAAATATCCGTGGATAGGAGTGGTAGTAGATATAAGAATCGTTATTGCCGAGATTTATGAACATTTATCATGCTGATGCTTATATATATATAATATATATATATTATATATATATATATCTATATATATATATATATGTAGTAGACATATACGTGAGCCTAGAATCAGGAAGAATTAACGTAATGTACTTTTACTGTGAGGTTCCTAGGTAACATGTTTTTAGCTTGCAAGGGAAGAACCATGTAGGATGTTAACGATACTTTTTTGAATCTTAAATTTTCATGTATCCTGATATAACTATATTCTAATATGAGATGTTAAGATTTTGTTGTGGGTTGCCATAACAGGCAACTCTTATGATGATTAATGAGATACACAGAACTATATATCATATAATGTTTAAGCATGCTTGTGAACCACCTGAATCAGAATAGTTATAGATTACATATAGTCCTACTTGGTAATAAATAGTTTATGTTGGATTTTATATACATGTTGTTGGATTATAGATTTTTCTGTTAGAGTTGAATTTAGGTGATGTCATTGTCAGGAAACTATACGATCACAGGGTGGTGAAACCAGGAATGTTGAGCTCTCATGAAGGAAGAGATCGTGGGTGGAGAGATAGCTGGAGGCAAGCAGTAAGAATATGGGGGTCACACGGAGGCTGTAACGTTGGCGTCACATCATACTGTAGGCTAAAGATTAGCTGTGTCCTTTACAGAGAGTAAAAAGGGTTGAATTGTTGGGTTGTGAATAAAAAGGGGAAAATATAGATTTTCGCCCGGCCGCAGAGTTGATTGTCACATACCCATATCCAATGATAATTTGTAAGATCCATGGGACAATGGTGCATCTTAACAAAGGTTAACTGTGGGGGGGGGGAGGTGTTAAAGTGTAAATTAGTACATACAATGTACAACCGAATAAAAACTATATATAACACAGAATTTTGCAGTGTAAATGTTTTCCCTTTAACTAATTTTTACATCAGATTATTTATTGTATGTAAGAATGTGTCCGAGTTATCGTCATTCTACCAGTAACAATGACTATGATGATGATGGTGTTTGAAGAGATAAGAAAGATGTTAAATTTTATTTGATAACGATATGTCCTCAAACTGAAATTCTAGACTGCTAAGAATTGATTTCATTCCTGTTACCGGATGTGTTTTCGCCAAGCGTTAAATAATGTTAATTCTTGTTTACGCATCAGTTTTATTCAATACTTTTCCAGAATGTTGTTATTTTTACTTTCCACACCTATAGTGAATTAGAGTTATCCTGTGAGGAGGGCTGTTTGTCTCTGTGACATTGGCCGTTCATAGATCAAAGGGTCAGCCCACCTCGTGATGCTTGTCCTGGAGACCTGAGCATATATTGGTCATGTGATATTTGGGGAGATGTCTAGTGGAATTTGTAGCTAATACTTTCAATTTTTCCGAAGCATACAGCGGGGTAACATGAGCGAGTATGTGATCGTGGAATACCTAGATGTGAATATTAAAGTTTCTAATATTGTGTTATGGATATGAATGAATGTTCTGCTATGAACCCAAAACGTTGCCTGAGCCGCATCATGTCGTGGAGATCTTCTATGTAAGTTATTGTATGTCAGTTGTTGGTGTATTGTAAATGTCGGCGTGAAACGTATTCACAGTTATGTGTACTAAATGTATTTTCTAATAGTGATGAGAACTGTGTGAACATATTACCATCATCCTTGATTTTCATTATCATTCTATGATTTATTGCAAGATTTAATTGAATTCATAGACACTGCTATATTGTTTACCACATGTTTGTTGTGATCTTAATGTTTTGCCAGCGTCTTGATGTTTTTCATGATGACATAATTTGTTCATTTGTTCATTAATCATAAAATAAATTTAAAGTCACATTGTTTCATCTTCCATTGATGCTTTTATTTGATGATAGTAGCCAACAGACACCGGTACTGCAAACTGATTATATGTACGTCTTAAGTTAGCAAGATGATAATTTATCTGATAAGTATGTATTTTGGCTAACTCACTATTTTGTAATATGTTTTTGTGCTCAACGAGGAAGCCCAAAGCTTGAAGTAGATGTTGAGAATTATTAAGAACGTCACGTGAAGTGACAGATGAAGTTGTGTCATGTTTGGCTTCATAAGTAGTTGCTCCATTGATTCATGTTTGATGTTATGTTGTTTTGTGAGAACAGTCAGATATTGTGCTTTTATGTCAGTCTGGTAATATGCTTATTTCCATGTTTTCTGTGATTAAACATTATTAATTTTGCCTGGATATGTGTTTATGAGCAGTAATTTATTTTGGCACCAAATGAGCTGAGTTTATGTGATGGCTTGATGCTCTTGACGTTAGGACAAGGCAGTTGGGGTGTCAAACTGGACACATACGGTGGGACCTGAGTTAGTAATTGTTGTGGGAGAGTTGCCGTTTGGGATCCCATGTACGACTATATTTCTTATGGAAACTAGAATTAGTTATGTAAAGGCTAGCAATTTTTAAAAAGTACCACAGAGATAGAGAGAGACACACACATACATACAGAGAACTCTTATGCAATAAAGATAAATAGAAAGATAAAGAGATAAAATAAGACAAAGTTGATAACACCAAAATAAGCAAATAAAGCGCCAAGTAAAGTTTCAAAATCCAATCCTGGTCTACACGGTTAATTAGAGTAGAGGGGAAAAACTCAAGTGACTTATGAATCCCGAACAGACAAAATGTGGCTTTAATAAAGCTGTACGTTTCTACTTACTCGTAGTCATAGTTACGCTCTATAAGGTAGTTTTCTACCGCTCGTTTTATGACAGGATTTTGGCCCACGCTGTGCTTTCCTTTTCCGGTAATTATATGGACGTATCGGTGATATCTGTTACTTTGTCTGTATTCTTGAAAAATCAATGAATATATTAACATCTTCGAATTTTTATATAGTTTTACAGTTATCAATGATAAATGGCCCGCTTTAAAAAAAATCACATCTGATCACTCAATAGTAGAAGAAGAAAACATGGATATTGCGATCTAACAAAGACATAACAGAACTTTAAAAAAAACTCAGCCAATATTTCAGCCACAATATCTTATTCAAGAACAACATAGAAAATAAAACAATATTTCGTCCTGTTTGAATTGTCCCAAAATAACTATAGCGCATGAACAAAACGCATGCAGTGTAATGTGGAATTTCTTAAACATAAAGTATTCTCATGAGTTTAACAAGACAACAGCCCAGAAGAAGTTAGAAAGACATTGTTTGTTATTCTTACAGTCTTCTCTACTTTTTAAATATGACAGTACGTTCGTACCCTGCTCATACAGCAGGTCAGGTTTCAAATCTCTGCCAAAAGTAGATCATGGTCTTTTATTTTCACTTGCATGTACATACATGCAAATCCTTTTATATTAAAAGAAATCCGATAAGAAAGGAAAAATATGACATGACGACTTTCTTTTCAAGGTTGAGTAGTCTGTGCTGTAAGAGTAAATGAAGCAATGTTATAGTATTTTGGTAAAGATAGATAATGAATGAGATACATGTGAAAGATTTGATTATAAGGCTTATGAACCCATAGCTGTGCCAGTAATCTTGTTGTGATATTATCTGCCCTTGAAGTGAGATTCTCACCTTGCACGGGATTTACCTGGATCATGCTTAGCGAGATAGAGAGAAATACTGAGATGTCGAGATAGTCTGAGTTAGAATGTCGTGAAACCAAGTAGTGTTAGTTTTCGTGCTGTGCTATCATGTAGTTTAGTTTAGTTGTGGTAAGAATGTACACTGAGAAGTTACATGGCGGTGATCATCTGTTGACGAAGTGTAGCCGTCGGAATTGTTCTTCATATTGTTCTCAGTCTTGAGAGATATCACACGCCACACATCTGTGCATATCACCTCGTCGGTCATCATCATGTTTCATGTAATAATTGTCCTCCACGTGTATAGAAGAAGTTCGTCTTATGCTGCTGCTGTGCCACGATTGAGTAAAAGTGTTGATTAGTCTGAAGAGTGTCTAATCTATTTAGGCATGTGTAAGAGTGTCTAATCTATATAGGCGTGTGTAAGAGTGTATAATCTATTTAGGCATGTGTAAGAGTGTATAATCTATTTTAGGCGTGTGTAAGAGTGTATAATCTATTTTAGGCGTGTGTAAGAGTTTTATAATCTATTTTAGGCGTGTGTAAGAGTGTAAAATCTATTTAGACGTGTGTAAGAGTGTCTAATCTATTTAGGTGAAGAGTGTCTTATCTATTTAGGCGTGTGTAAGAGTGTCTAATCTATTTCAGGCGTGTGTAAGAGTGTATAATCTATTTAGGCGTGTGTAAGAGTGTCTAATCTATTTAGGCGTGTGTAAGAGTATCTAATCTATTTAGGCGTGTTTAAGGGTGTATAATCTATTTAGGCGTGTGTAAGAGTGTCTAATCTATTTAGGCGTGTGTAAGATTTTCTAATCTACGAGGTGTTTTTGAAGTCTCACTACATTTTGTATGAAACAAAAATTTGAAAAATGAAGTAATTGACGTCATCACAAAATGTGCTAAAAAGTCAATTGATTAGTTACAATAGTGACTGCAATGATACAACGCTGTTTTGGGCTGGCTGGAATGTACCACTGAAATATTAATTATAACAGGTGTTGGAAATGTCCACCACGGATTTCAAGACAAGACTGTACACGTCTCTTCATATTGTCAAATACCTTGTGCAACGTGTCTGTCGTTATTTCTTGAATGGTAATTCTGATTGCTTCTTTCAGGTCCTCAATTGTTTGTACATTATTTTTGTAAACATTTCCTTTCAAGAAACTCCATAGATAATAATCTAATGGATTTAGATCCGGAGAACGAGCAGACCACATTCCACGAGATATTATGCGATTTGCGAAAATTTCTTCCAAAAAAACCGCGTGTTGCTCTAGCTGTGTGTGCAGTTACACCATCTTGCTGGAACCACGCTTCTTCAATTTCACGTTCATTCAGCTGTTCTAAAAAAGGTTCCAGAATGTCAGTACGGTACCGATCGGCATTTATAATGTTGTTGAAGAAAACTGGTCCAATTAAACGTTTTCTACGGACAGCACACCATATCCCAATTTTCGTATCATGTAGCGACGTTTCATGAAATGCATTGGGATTAACACTGCCCCAAATACGATTATATTGGCTATTAACGTATCCAGATAGATGAAACCATGCCTCATCAGAGAAGAATGTCAAATCGAGAATTGACTCGTCTTCTTCAACTAAAAATGCTTGAAACCACGTGGAGTAGTTGATTCTGGATTGATTGTCGTACTCTTTTTAGTTCACACACAACAAAATCTTGTATGGATGAAAATTTGAATGATGTTTTAAAATTTTGTCCACTGTGCTCAGTGACACGTTCACTTCTTGCGACATTTTTCTTAAACATTTGCATGGACTTTTCAGGATTCTGTCTTGGATATCTAGACATTTTTCTTCAGACAAAGCAGACCTATCAGATCGCGGAGCATCTTCCACAGTTCCCGTATCACGAAACTTATTCAACAAATTTCTTACCGTAGTGCCATGAGGAGGTTGTTTATTAGGAAATTTTGCTATAAATCTTTGAACAACCATTCGTGTCACATACTAATAAACAACAAGTGGAAACGATCACTACAAGATGTAGGAGCAAGGAAAGGAGCAGATGTAGGAAGTGATCACAACCTTCTGGTAGCAAAAATAAAACTAAAATTAAGGATAGCCAAAATCGGAGAACACAGAAAGACACGTTTTGACACAACAAAACTGAAAGACCAGCAAACAAGGAATGAATTCTCAATAGTACTTAAGAATCGCTTCAGTGTCCTACAAGATGAAGCAGAAATGTCCATACTAGAGTTCAATAAAACACTACAGGAAACAGCAGAAGAGGTGCTGGGATATCGGAAACGGAGAAAAGAGGAGTGGATAAGCATGACCACATGGAAAAATATAGAGCAAAGAAAGGAAATCAAGAAAAAATTACTGAACACCAAATCACAAAAACGAAAAGAACAAGTTTTAAGTAATTATACACAAAAAGACAAAGAAGTGAAGGAATCATGCCGTCAAGATAGAAGTCAATACTATGACAACTTAGCAGAAGCAGCAGAGAAAGCAGCATATGCAAATGACATGAAAGCCGTATACAAAATCACAAAGCAGATGACAGGTAACTTCAGCACAAGATGTGAGAGTGCAGTAAGCACACATAAAGGACAACTGGTCAGTGGAGAAAGAGAAAAAATTGAAAAATGGAGGGAACACTTTTACACTCTATTAAAACAGAACACAATCAGCACAAATAATAGACATACCTGAAGCAAAAATGGAACTAAACATCAATACAGGACCAATAACAATAAGTGAAGTAAAGGAGGCAATAAAGAAGCTAAAATTAGACAGGGCACCAGGTGAAGATGAATTGACTGCTGAGATGTTGAAAGTAGAAGAAATGGAAACACCAAAATATCTCTGCCGGGATCTAGAAAAAGTTCCAGAGAGTGGAAATCTGGCCTTATAGTAAAACTACCAAAGAAGAGTGACCTCAGAGATTACGGGAACTGGTGAAGAATTACCCTACTGCCACTCACCAGTAAAGTATTTTGCAGAATAATCATGAACAGAATTATACCAGCACTTGATGAAAAACTTCGGAAAGAGCAGGCAGGATTTAGGAAAGGAAGATCATGCATAGACTACATATTTGTACTTAGACAAATATTAGAACAGGCAAATGAGTGGCATAGCACAACATATGCATTGTTTATAGATTTTGAGAAAGCCTTTGACATTGTCAAAAGAGATGCACTGTGAAAAATCGTAAGATGGCATGGTGTACAAGAAGAAGTCACGTCAACTGCAACATTATGAAGATGGTCTGAAGATGGTCTGAAGATGGTCTAAAGATGGGCTGAAGATGGTCTGAAGATGGTCTAAAGATGGGCTGAAGATGGTCTGAAGATGGTCTAAAGATGGTCTGATGATGGTCTGATGATGGTCTGAAGATGGTCTGAAGATGGGCTTGGGCCGAATAAGAAATGTGATTTGCCTACAGTGATGTGATGGTACATGTTGCTGGTCAGTCAGGTGTACTAGGTGTTAGTCCTGGAATACTATGACATTTTCAATATAGTATGTGCTAATCCTCGAATACTGGGACATTTTCAATGTAATATGTGTTAGTCCTGGAATACTGGGACATTTTCAATATAATATGTGTTGGTCATGCAATACTGGGACATTTTCAATATAATATGTGTTAGTCCTAGAATACTGGGACATTTTCAATATAATATGTGTTAGTCCTAGAATACTGGGACATTTTCAATATAATATGTGTTAGTCCTAGAATACTGGGACATTTTCAATGTAATATGTGTTAGTCCTGGAATACTGCGAAAATTTTGAATTTCACTGATAATCACCAAGTGTTCTATTTCACGTGAAGATTTTTATGCATTTAATTTCACAGGTTTACCACGTCAATCATTATTTACATCTGACATCATATATTCATTTGAAATTATTTGTTTATGCTCCATGATCTATCGTTATATTTCATTAGCATAGCTGTCATCGAAATAAGTGTGCCCTGGATGTTTTGTGTTTGTCTGTGAGTTTGCTTTGTTTACGTTTAGTGGAATTAAAACTGGTGTAAACTGTGCGAGTTTATAATCTTGATTTGCTTTATTTCATGTCCGTTTGGATGTTCGT
>CM019693.1:52489859-52512097 GCA_009760885.1 Achatina immaculata
GAAATAATACCTTCTAGAACATATTTTTTGCCGCGTTTCAGGCCAGTAAAATCAATTGACAGACTATTATTCTCGCGAGCTAGTTTTGGTGATAAATCCTGGTGGGTTGTTTCCCCTTCCAGGACAATTGCTCAGAAATTTATCAAAGCATGAACTCCCTTGCCTCCTAAATTAACCTTGCCGTCAATTTATCCACATCTCTGCTCACCAGATTATCAGGCAAGGCTAGTGCAGGCATACAAATGGCCAATTTTAAATTTATGTAAATCATAAATTAACTCCAGCAGACATGACTAGTATAACAACTTGCTACTTCTGAATGAGGCATTGATGGAAGTTTGTAAGACATTGCCAGGCGTGAAACTTCCTTTTCTGCGAAATAAATCTGGACATTTTTCCGGCGTAGAGACAAGCAATGGAGACTTTAATTAGTAAAAGATTGGTTGAAAATGAGCAAAAGGAAGATAATATAGCTTTCTTCTTATTACTAAAACACATAAAACGTAGCGAAAATGTATTATGATTTCACGATAACCTTATTTCTATACGGAAGCAATGGTTTCCAGAGGTTGATAGCAGAAGGCATAGTAGTTGATAGCAGAAGGTATAGTAGTTGATAGCAGAAGGCATAGTAGTTGACAGCAGAAGGCAGAGTGCCCGGCAAAAGAGAAAAGGGACGACCTCGCCGCGGGTGGACTCAGGATATCACAGAAGGTCTGAATAAGTCATTGCAGGACGCTGGTCAACTTGTTGCAAGGCCCCATTGCATTAATGGAGGCAATGAGAAGAGCAACGTTCCGGAGATGTAATGTCACACGAAGGAGAATCCATAAACACTTTTACATTTAGTTTCTCATTCTTGAAATTAAGAGAAAGCCGAAACAATTTTAAGAAGCTGAATATCATCATCATCATCATCATCATCATCGCCTTTCACTCTCTTGAGAGCACAGGCCACGGATAAAGGCTCTCCAGTCATCCCTGTTCTTAGATCTATTCTCTGCTTCCTTCCGTGTTAAAGTCATTAACATGGTAAGAGACTACTCGGAAAACAAAAATAAACGACCAGCTCAGAGATAACGTCATGGAGACAGAGTGTGCTATTTTCATCAAGAACAGTCGCCGGGCCCAACTAAAAGAGAGCCTAGCCGGTGCATTGCTGCAGGGCCCGGAAGTTTCCCCCTTTTTAAAGGAGGGTCCAGAGAGCCTTCGGGAGGCCTGAAGTGGATGAAAACAGAATGTCGAATCAACTTGGTAAGCGGGAGTCTGGGATCTTGCAAATAGCTTGGTATCGTGCTTCCAAAGTTCCCCTCGGAGCCCTTACAATCGCTCTTCCACGAAATGAACAGCAGAGAACTCAAGCATTCATTTAAGAATTTGATGTATTAGACTGGAACACAACTTCCGTTTGTTTTTTGGTTTGTTTTTTTTTTTTGGGGGGGGGGGGGGTTGAAATGGAAATTCTGAAACTTAGAAAAACTTTGTTTTAAGTAATTTCTAGAGTATCTTCTCACGCTTTTTGTGGATTTTTTTTTTACATATTGTCTGTCTGCTTTTCTCTTTGCGTGTGAAATGATGTCTTCGGGTAAATGATAAAAGATAAATGGGTTGAGGACTGTAGTAAAACTAGTTCTTTCTCTGAACCTTAAGTGCCCAGGGCACATGGGGCTTCTGCAAGGGTTTTCCACAAATACCTGCCATTTGTCTTTTTTCTGGCATTTGCCCAGGTGAGCCCTCTATTGTTCAACATCCTCTCCTCAACATCTTCTCCATGTCTCCTTTGGTCTACCCTTACTTCTGTTCCCCTGTGGTGTCCATCCTAGTGCTATTTTTGGTAGTGAGTTGTCAATCATTCGGAGCAGATGTCCCAACCATCGCCAGCGAAACTAGTTATAGTAGAGCAGATATAGAGTTGAATGGAGAAATTTAACAAAAGTGATATAAAGAAGTAATGAGAAGGAAGGGAAAAGAGGCAATGAGATGAGCACGTAGAAATATAAAACAAACAGTAACAAATCAATATTTCGGCGACATGTCTTTATAAAGGGTGACGAAAATAACGAAACAACGAATAAATGCAAAATAACACTTAGTTTGCAGAGATCCTCTTGGTTAGGGCGTGAAGTAAAGTAATGAAGCTAGACAGAGTCAGCTAAGTATGAGAATCATTAATTGTTACCGTTTGTTTTACACTTCCACGTTTGAGACCACTGATGTGACGATTATAATTATCTAACGTCTACCAATGAAGAATGTATGAGAAGTGCCAGCCAGCCAGCCAGCCAGCCAGCCAGCCAGCCAGACAGACAGACAGCCAGCCAGCCAGCCAGCCAGCCAGCCAGCCAGACAGACAGACAGACAGACAGACAGACATCTTGTCAAAAAAAAGGACTAAGACAATGAATTTTCATAGGACTTGCATTGAGAGGATCCTCAACCGAGCCGATATTGTTAACGTACTCGGAGAGATAGGCAGAGTGGAGGACTTCGAGGGCAGTGAATCTACATCGCTGCTCAGATTGAGAGAGCTGGGTATACAGAGCACGGTCAGGAACGAGAGGCATAGTGGACATGCGAGACAACTGGTCAATCAGTCACAGGGCGCTGACTGACATGCTGGGGGACGGGGACTGAGCACATAAGGACATGTCCGGAGTGCAATGATGATGACCCAGACCATAAACCATAACCATGCAGTGAGAAGAGGTAAAGGTAAAAAAAAAACAAGGGTAACATTTCTATTTCCATGCCATTAAGGCATATTGGGGAGTACGGTGTTAGGTCCGTATTTTCCATGACCTTCGGCACATGAAAGTGTGATGTGGTCAGTATCACGCCTGGCCGTATTTACCTTCCCAGATTTCTCTCTTACCCATTTTTAGAGTCTGGGTAGATCCTGGGACCAGAAACAATCCCACTACTGGGACTGAACCCGGTACCACCGGATTAGTAAACCGAGCGCCTATCCACTCGGATAACAAAAAGGGGGCGCTGAAAATATTGCAACAGGAAATATAGAGGGAAGAAGAGCCAGGGGAAGGCCGACAGAAATGATACTGGATAGTTTGGCGAGCTGGTGTGAGAGGAGATCACCAACTGAACTGATGGCCTGCATGAAGGATCGGGTAGTATGGAGAAACTCAATAGCCAAAGCCAATCGGCACGGCACCTGATAATGATGATCAATTTCTACCGGTTTACATATTCTGGTAAAATTCAGTGCAAATAAATTTATTTAAGAATTTTTTTTTGTGAAAACTGCTCCTACAGAGTGCGAGATCTCCGGTGATTAAGCACCCATGTTGCAGCACACGGCAGATACAAATCACGTGCGGACGTCGACGCCATTTTGAGCGAAAGCCATCTCGAATTTCATTTCAGTTAAAGAGTTGTCCTGGTGGCGTTAAGTTGGAATTTGCCAGGATGAGATGGAGTAATCACAGATACTGATAAACAAGATTATCAGGCATTATGGAGTTGAGGCCATCTTGCTTTCAGATTTCCAATTAACGACACTGAAGTGCCTGCGAGAAGACCGCGTTGGCGATAGATTTAAATCCCAGAGAAAAACAAAATAAGAGAATATATGTGACTGAAAGATGCATTTATTATCTAATATATGTGACTAAAAGATGCATTTATTATCTAATATATGTGACTAAATGATGCATTTATTATCTTAGCAAGGGCAGTGCACGAAATATAATTTATTCTTTGTATATGGGCATATTTGACTGCATCAGTGTAGATTGTTCTTCGAAGATTTTCGGACGCCGACTTGCATATTTATGAAGTAGTTGGTGGTCATCTGGAGGACGTGGACATCTCTGTACTGGTGTAGTAGTTGGCCATATCTGCCTTCTCTATTCATTTACTGGACACGCCTACAGTATGTGGTCTGCTGTCATATTATTGGTGCCACGCGCACATTCGTTAGTTGATCCTATCTTGAATTTGTTGTACAGATGGTGTTTTTGCCTGTTGTGCCCAGTACGTAGCTTTAGGGTGATGACTTATTCTTCTCTGTTTAGCTGGTAGTAGGCATAGTTTCTTTGATAGTCTGGTAGATTAACATCAAAGTGCATGCAATCATAATACGTATATGAGTATATACTGTATGTGCGTACTTTGAATATTTTATGTATATCTCCATGATTGATCGGCGTCTTCTGAACACATACTACAGACCTGAAGAAGAAAGAAAGAAAGTAAGAAAGAAGAAGACGAAGATCAGTGTGACTGCTTGTGAATAGTGCTCTATACTTTCGTTTGAAATCGGGCCAAGATTTAGAATTGTGAGAAAACATATTGTCCTTGTTTCGTAAACGATAGCTAATCTTCGTTCTTTTTTGTTCCCAAGTCGAGGGAAGCGTGGACAGAACAGCCCCCGTTTTTTTAAGCATGCCTAGTTTTCATGCAAAGTCGCTGGAAGTTTTCGGATTCTAATTGAAGTCTCTAGTGCCCTTCCTGTCTACGCTTCCGAATCCAGTCATTTCTGAGACTGCCACGTTGCGTGACCCTAAATACTGGCGTGGTGCCCCCAGACAAACTATTGCCGTTCTCAGTTGATACTGCTTTTTGGCGTGCGCTGTACGGCACAAAATTTACGGGGACGTAACTGTGTGTGACTGTTGTATCCTGCCCATAGTGTCGGCACTTAAAGTGTTTTCTACTATCAGCCAGACAGCGGACTAGCTAAATTCCCCTTCTTCTGTCCGTGCAGTGGCTCGACCAAATTTTGGACATGCCGTTACTGCTTTGTCTTTTTAATTCTCTACAATCTGTCGTTTATTTTCAGGTGTCACGAAGTGCATGTTTGATTAATTTTAAGAGTTAAATACGCGGTGAGAGATCTGACTTGCCTTATGTTTACCATATCCTCGTTCATTTTCTTCGGAGCTGTCCTCATTTTCCTGCTCTCGCCATCTTGTGAGATTAGTGCGTTGTCTCCTCGTGTTTGTGCGGTTGCTCATCCCACTAGAGTCTGGAGTTCTTGTTCCAAATTACACTCTTACTGTTTTGTCATGCTTGTGAATTTTCTAGGCCAATCCTATTCTCTCCCTTTTGCTGTAATATGCCAGCAAATTATCACGTGCTGACCAGCTAAGTTCCATTGGACACAAGTTCAAAGACCGTACCACCGGAGTGCTATTTCTTATCCTTCTATTTTGATATGGCCTCTTTTAAGTCTGTTCAGCCAAAAATTCCGTTTGCACAACATCTGATCTTATTTTCCTGTTTCTCGAGTTCACATATGGCGCCTACAATAACATCTGCTACAGTGGAATCTGATGTTTAGGATTTCCTTATCAAAAATTCAAATTCATCCTCCAGACGCCTGCTCTCAGCGCAACACCTTTATTCCTAAATAAAAAATACACCACGTATATTCTTCCACCTAATCTAATACATGCATGAACAAAAAAATACATCAAGTATATTTTTCCACCTAATCTGACTAATGCAAGATCTAAGATCTTAATCATCTCAGTGGGTGGGTTTCAAGCAGGTTTGCTCCTTGTGGAAGTTACCAAGCATAATCTTCCTCGACAGCTTCACTCACTGCTGATCCTACCAACATGTTTGCCATAACCTGTCACAGTAATGACAAACCATATTTGTGTTGCAAGGTCCACTGAATGTGCCTGTTGTCTTCACCAGTGGCCCTCGTTTTCTCCTCAGATGATGCAATGCCCTTACGCAATTCCTCTCTATGCAACTATGTGACAGAAAATGTTGCTAAATCTGGTCTTACTGTAGAGGTCTCTGATGTGTAGAGCATCAGATTAGTGGATCTCAAACTGCTTATAACTTTCACAAATGATGACGAAGACAACTGGATTTCACAAAACAATGTCAAATGCTATTCTGACAATGCAAATCAATTCTCTAAAAGAAGTTCTCATCCAGTTAGAAAACTCTTTTATTGCATAAAAACTAAAGAAAATAAAACATACAGAAATACTTAACAATGATTACCTAAACCAACTGTTAAAAAAAAAAAAGTTCAACTGTTAGTGAAAGTGTATACCAGGTGATGGTTGCCTTCATGTAACATTTTTCTCTCATGTCTGTTATTTGGTTACTTAGACTGACTTACCTGCTTGTGGGGTGATGATACAGTATCTTACACAAACAATTTTTTTTTTCTGGCATCACTATACCAAGAAGATCCCAGGGTCCACCCAGCCTCTAAAAACAGGTACCAGAGATTTATGGGAAGGTAAATATGGCCAGGCGTGATACTGACCACATCACACTTTTATGTGCCGAAGGTTGTGGAAATATAGTCCTAACACCGTATCCCCAATACACCTTAATGGCATGGAAACGGGGATTTTACCTTCTATCGTTTAAGCACAAAAAGTAAACAAAAAAAGACGTCATTCTTAGTTAACACTTGCATTATGAGATAAGATCAAACACTGTTATCTTGAGCACATCTTAACAAGATACTGCAAACCTAGAATTCGCTGTAAATCAACACTTCAAAAATATACCAAACTAGAATTTGTTGTTTGTAGATGTAAATATTTCAACAAGATAATGACAAATTAGAATTTGTTGTCCGTGAAAATTTCAACAAGACGGGACAAATCTGAATTTGCTTTCTATGAACATTCAACATGATAGGACAAATTAGAATTCACTGTCAATGAACATTCCAGTAAGACAAACTAGAATTCACTTAAAAGCATACAGCAAACCATAATTTGATCTTAGCATGCAATGTACATTTTAAAATATTTAAAAAAAACAACAAAACAAAACTAGAATTTGTTCGCACTGTATATTACAACCAGAGGAGAGAAGGGACATGATATGATGACATAATATGTAACATCAAGCTTGGAGATCTCAACAGTATAACTCTTCCACTAAGCATCCCCAAAAAGATGTTTGTACAACTCTAATCCAGTAGCACATCAAATGGAAAGATGAGCTATTGTGTGGCCATCTTGCAAATCATTTGTTCTCAGTCCTGCTGGTGAAGGAGACTAAACTTTTAGGCATTCTCTTCTGTCCAAGTGCTTCATCTTGCATTTTTCATGGTTACTTTTTGACCTTTTTTTGCATGCTTAATTCTTCCCGTGCCCAGAAAAAAAAAGTGGATGTTCCCGTCTGTGCCACATAAAAAACGCGGGTCTTTTTAGTTATAAAATGGAATGGAAAACAGTATTTACATGTACTTCCAAAGTATAACTAAATGTATGAAAATTTCATAAATGCAGTTTTTTTTAGGAAAAAAGAAGTAATGTGATGTTTTTAGATGCTGATTGCCAAGCTCACCATTGGCTAGGTCTAGATCTACACTACTTACCATCTGAGATGTCTAGATCTACTTGTCGATCTCGTATTGTGATTCTATGTTGCATTCTTGCTAAATTAATGTCTGAAATAACCTCCTAACTACTTCTCCAGTTGTCTAATATGTCTAGATCTACTTGGGATACATTCAAGAGCAGTGGGGTGGTCACAGGCCATGTCCATACCCCTATCTCTCTCTCTCTCTGAACCTTAAGTGCCCAGGGCACATGGGGCTTCCGCAAGGGTTTTCCACAAATGCCTTTTTTTCTGCTCTTGCCCTGGTGAGCCCTCTATTGCTCAACATCCTTTCTGTTGTTCTTCTTCATGTCTCTTTTGGTCTACCCTTACTTCTGTTCCCATGTGGTGTCCTATCTACATCATCAAAAATTGAAAATTTTCAATGTTTCTCTTCCTTCTTCTCGCTCAGCATCGCTAGTAACTAAGGACTCCTTCACCATTTTGAAAAGTGTCACCGGAAACGCGGACGAAATATGTATAATCTAAATATTACACCGGTTGTTTTGTTGAAACAAATGAATTGTCACTATAACGACTATGGCACGCAACTCAGTAACCGGAAGTTAGCACTATAGCGACGATGGCAAGGGATCAGTTAAGCTCTTACACAAGATGTGTTGACT
Organism: Achatina immaculata; assembly: GCA_009760885.1. Classification (NCBI taxonomy): domain Eukaryota; kingdom Metazoa; phylum Mollusca; class Gastropoda; order Stylommatophora; family Achatinidae; genus Lissachatina; species Lissachatina immaculata. The sequence goes on from CM019693.1 coordinate 52,497,809, forward strand.
GAAATGTTATACATTTACAAAAAAGACACTCCATTATTTAGTTTCATGTGAAGACGATATTACATATTATAATTGTTAAACATTTTTTAAAATAAAATTACACTTTCTTGTAATCATCACATATTCTTTCTTGGCTAACAATAAATATACAGCTATATAGACTGAATAGAAATTAAATGTACTGATCTGTAGACACTAAATATACAGAATGTATAGAAACTAAATGTACCAATTCTAGACGCTAAATATACAGAATGAACAGAAACTGAATGTACAGCATCTTTTGCATGGATGTCTCGACACTAAATAGAAACTAGATGTATTGATGTCCAGACATTAAATATACAGACTGAATAGAAACTGAATTTACAGAATGCATAGGCACTAAATGTACAGATGTCTAGATGTCAAATATACAGAATGTATAGAAACCAAATGCTTCAATGTCTAGACACAAAATGTATAGAAACTAGATTTATACAAGCCACTCATCAATAACAGGCTATAACACCATAAACAAAACTGTACTGTGAATATCTCCCTGAGCACTATGACAGCATAAAGAAATCCTGGGACAGAGACGCCATCAAGTTTAACTACCACTCAGCATGATCAACTTTTCTCACATGATACACAAGTAATTGCCAATACTTAACTTTCTTAGCTTCTGATGGCAAAACCATACTATACATCAAATGTAAAACACAGATGGTTAAATCTCATAATCAACCCTCTATGGATGAAGCTGTTTTTCTTCAGCACTAGCAATGATAGGCTTGATTACTGTTCATAAATTTGTGGAAAAAAATGAAATACCTGTCCCTGGAACTAAAATGCTGAAAGAAATAAAACCTGTCTCCAAAAAAAAAAAATTTTGTTTTAATAAAACAAAAATACTTTGTGTTTAACCACATAGTTTAAAACATTGTGCTACTCACTAATTTATTCTTTGTTCATCTTTGTCAGCATGTTACTTTAAATTAGTAATTTAACAAATATTATAATTAAGAGTTCTTGGATAATAAATTATTATTATATATTACACAGTTGCTTCAAACTGTATGCAAGAAAAACTCTCTATTACAGAGAACACAACAACTACACAACTCCCTAGATCATAAGAGGAAGTACCTCCCTCCCAAGAAGTATTCTGGTAAATTTGCAGAAATGGGGTATATCAGAGGATCCTAAGTGCCCACTCTGCAATGAAAGGCAAACAATGGAGCACATGCTGTCAGTATGCAAAATTTCATTAGCTCAAGGACACTACACAAAGCAAACACAACAAAGTGCTCCAAGGGCTAACAACAACCGTGGAACAGCACAAAAGACAAGGCTAACAACAGAAAAGAAGGTAAGACCCCTCTCAAGTACTCCACAGGTGCTGGCAAAAACCCTCACCTTCATTAACAGACTGTGCAAAAGACTGGGATATAGTTCCACTAACACAATATTAATGAAGAGAATACCAAACAGTCATCAGAAAGACTTAATGCATAGTGTACTCATGACCAAATAATGGAGATTCTGGTCCCATATAAAACAAGGATAGAAGAGCACAAGGGAGGTGAGTTCATTTTTGTTCAATGATATCTGCTACAGAGATAATGAATGTTTTTCTCCTGAAAGCAAGCAGGGACTTGCAGGGTATCAAAACTTAGTATCTGAAACAATTCCAGTGAGTTCAAAAACTCAAGGACTACAAATATCTTATAAAATGAATAAGAAACCCATAGTACAGATTCTGAAAACTAGTTTTGATGTTTATAAATTTACAAAATAAGACTTAGAATTTCATCTATAATTTAACAGGTGAAATCTTCAATGATCAGTCTGCTCTGGATGAAACAATCTGCAAAGAAGTCTTGAAGCAGAGATAAAAACGATGCATTACATCTGAAGATGGATAGAAGAAACGGGCCAGGACAGAAATAAATGGAGAGCCCTTGTTGATGGCCTATGCCATAGACAGGGGTAAAGAAGGCAAGGAAGGAAGGAAGGATGAAATAATTTTCCATCATCATCATCATCATCATTATGCCAAGTGATATTAAAGACAATGCCTATCCATAGATCTTGATCTATAATGCTTTCCTTTGATTCACCTGGACTAGATTTTTTTAAAAAAATGCTTGCTCTGCTTATAATGAAATTCACAGCATTTATGAACAAATATAATAAATTATGCATCAAACTTGAAGGCACATATAAATCTGATTAACACTTACAAAAAATATGACACCATGGTGTCAGTTTTAAAATGTCTTGAATGTGTTACATAAATCACATAAAAACATGTAGACAGAAACAATACATGGGAGTCTGTATTATAAAATATCCCATTTCATTTGTATTTTTTTTTTCAGTCATTTAGAAACTTGGAAAATGTGAGATGATTTAGCTAAGTACAAAGTTTATTTAGAGTTGTTCATATACTAGTAAAAACAACATGTTTTGGAGAAAGAAAACATTATAATCCAAAGCTTGTGCTCGTGCTCATGTTCAAGCAAGCAAAGAAAACATTCAGAAAAAAAAAATCAATAAAAACTGATAACAGGACTATAAAAAAATGAACAACTGGCCATTTGGTGCTAAAAATAAATGGAAAATCAGCTTAACCGAAACGAGGCATTAATGAAGAAAACTAAATTAACAAGAAGAGACAAAATCATAAAATGCGCCTTCAGGGCAAGGGCTGGAGCATCACTGGTGTTATGCTACATCCACACACAATCAAATGGATATGTTACACAACTGTTGAACAGAAGGCATTCATGCTAAGAACTGTTAGAAACAGAGGAAGAGGCCACGAAAGAGGTGAAAGGAGGAAATTACACAAACCTTAAATATCCTGTTATGTGAACCAAACTGTTCAGCCCTAAAATGACTATATTTGTTCCCTCAACACTGAAAGGTATAAGAGGAAGGAGACAAGACAAGATCAAGTCATTTCGTATATGACTTTCTCCTCCTCTGCAGTCTAGTTAATCCACCAATGAAACAGCTAGGCATATGGTCCATTATTTAATGACTGCAAGTAAAGGATGTAGATGTAGTGAAATAACTTTAGATTCAGTTTCATCAGAACTGAAAAAAAAAAAAAACATTGGAAAACTTTATTGTTCTTTTATACCATCAGTCACTGTTTGCATCTTTCCTGGACTATGCTACCCCTCCCTACCACCACCCTCTTTTCTTCTCTGGCAACATATTGGTGTCTATAGGGTCTTGTCCTATTCACCAGTTTCACATTTTCTCCTTGCAGGTGTTTATGTTCTTCATTCATTATCTCTCTGCGTTCCCATCCCTTCCCTCCCCCCGACACCTTCTCCTCTAGCGGCTATCATGTTTCTACTGCCTTTCCCCCCACCCCTTTCTACCACTTGTTTTCCTCCTCTCTCTCCACCTCTTCTTTATGACTGGCCCTATCTGGTATTCATTGTTGCGGTCAGTGTGGTCGTTCCTTCTACTACACACATTTCTGTTTTCTATTTTTGGAGGAAACCATATTCAGATAAGTTCTTCGTTTTTTTATTTTTATTTTTGTCTCGTGTGTGCATGTAATCCTCGAAAAAGGCTCATGCTGAAATATCGGACGTTGTATGTTTCTCATTTATACATTCTCATACTTTCTATTCATTTTTTTCTCACCTTACTCACTCTCTCCCTCACTGTGTAAAACTGCACCATACACCTCTATTTACCAATTAGTTGAACACTGAGCTGTTTTTTTTTTTCCCTTTTCCTCAGTCATGACTGCTACAAATTAAAAATCACTGCACACATCAAGCTCCTTCCAAATTGAAAATAAGAAAATCAGAAATGTGTTTATTATCTTTCTAAATTAGTTTTGGTGAAGACAGAATTTATTAGAATAGAAAAAAAAAAACCCTGCACTTTAAAAGATGCCAGAAAGTGGTGTAAAAGACTGAGCGTCTTCGAAAAGATAAGTGCATGGAGTGATTTAACGACAAAATATTGAAGTAATCAGCTTGACTTGTAGGCTGACCACAGATCAGAAAAATCAGCAGATTATTCCATATATGTAAACTTATACTGCGATGACTATCCCCACAAGTTTAGCCCTAAAACACAGTAGCAGACTTTCTGCAAGGCAATGAAGGAATGAGTGACAGATCTAGAACCTTCAGGTCTCTATATACCACAATAAACTCCTCTAATGTAATATTCTATCACTGCAAACTGTCATCTCTAAGACTAATTAATCTTATGACAGACGCAAAGCTAGTACATCTGCTTCCTCTTGCTGCCTTAACAATATTAAATGTTCAACCCACTCAAACCTCCCAGCACAGATTTGGCCCGCAGGAAAGCTTGGAGAAGACAGCAAACTTTGGCAGGGTGACTGAGGTGCAGATACAGCATGACTAACCAATACTCCAATGCAGAAGAGCACTGTTAAATAACTTTGTAGTATAGAACTAATTTCCTTCTTTTTTTTTTTCCATGTATCTATGTTTCTAATATACCCAGAGTGAGGAATTCACACGCTACAAGAAGCATAACAGATCACTAGACTTCACAGAATAAATGCCCTCATGATTATGGCTGAGAATACAAATTCATTTCATTAGCATGACATTATTCCAAATCAAGCTGTGATGAGATTTATTTGATATTTGTCGCTAAACCAGTAAAGGTTAATGAATAAAAAATATGTGTACCTCTAACAAAGGCTTTACCAGTAACTTCTTGAGTATCTTTCTCATCATATGGCATTTTCTAAACTATACTAGCAATAAATACAAGTACAACATTGCTTCTTTGATTGTTTTTTTTTTTTTTTAAATTATCTTCTTACTCACAATGAACAATAAATTAAAATGCATCTATAAAAAAGAAATAAACTGCACAGTTTACTGTTATTGTTATCATACTGTAAAACGGTGGCTTTCATAATGAAAGAGAATGATTTGGAAAGATTAGATGCATATTCCATTTTTTTTTTTCCTTGGCCTTCTTCTAATAGCAAAATATCTGCTAATTTGGAAAAAAAAAAAAAATCCAGAGTCAACTATTTTAGCTTCCATGTGTTCATCTGCATGTTCAACCATTTCAGAAATGGGATAAAATCTGTACCGTCAACTAACTTAAAAAACCATCACAACAGATTATGCTCAGAACTGGTTTTTTTTTTCCCCGGCACACAATTTTCCCCAAAGTGACATTGCCAACAAATCTGAATATGTGACAACACACTATATCAGATTCAAAATCAGTCACTACGGATTATCACAGGTGCCATGAGGTCCACACCAATAGTAGAAATGCAGAAAATAGTTGGTGTTCAACCGCTAAAGGAACGTAGAGACACAAAGGTCATGACCATGGGAGAAAAATTCCTTAGCTCTGTAAGCCATCCCCTGAAGGAGAGATTCAATAACTTGGCATTAGGACGGCTTAAAAGAAGCAGCTTCATTCATCAGGCCGAGCGTATGCGTAAGCTGATACCTGACCTTCCAACTGTAGTCACTCCATTATCATCTGTACCAGAGCATACACCATGGAAAGAAGCAGATTATACACAAATAACTATTCAGACTGAAGTGAAAGGTGTGCAGAATGGTGAGATGCAGAGCAGTCTTGTAAGATCAACAGCCACACTTAGTTCTAGATGACAAATATCCATGTGACACCTGGATATGTGTGTATACAGGGATCTGCACATAATGCCATAAAGAATGGTGGGGCAGGAGCATATATTGAATATCCAAACCACCATTGACAAGATTTCCATACCCACTGGTAAATACTGCAACAACTTTGATGCAGAAGTTAGGGCAATTATTGCTGCAGTTGAAAAACTATCAGACTCCAGAATTGATACATGTCCTGTAGTAATTCTCACAGATGCAAGATCAGTACTGGAGGCTCTTCAGTGCAACAAACTACCAGACCTTAAGGATGCCTTGTCAAAAATTGGCTTACAACATGGAGTCACTTTGCAATGGATTCCCTCCCACTGTGGGATACCAGGCAATGAGAAGCTGACCATCTGGCCAAAGAGGGCACTGAAATGGAGCAACCAGACATACCAGTCACCTATAATCAGAAGAAAAGCATGATAAAAACCTACAGGAAGCCACAAACACCACCACATGATGACTATCACATGCTAAACAGAAAGGAACAAGTCACCATCTTCCGTCTCCGAACAGGACACAGCCGACTCCGAAGTCATATGTATACAAAGTTTAAGGTTGGTACTACTAATCTATGTACATGTGCCCAGGTGCCCCAAACCGTGGAACATATCCTCCAGAACTGCATCAACTACGAGACACTGAGAAATAATTACTGGCCCAGTGAAACCACTAAAGAAGATAAGCTCTACGGTTCCATACATGAGTTACAAAAAACAGTGAAATTTATCCAAGAGACAGGACTGCAGATATAGACAGACAGTGCGAACGAAGAAGAAGAAGACTATATCAGAAAGAAAAAAAAATAATAAAAGTAAAAATTAAGCATACTGAAAATGGAAGCACAATTGTATTTTGAGACATTTAGAACGAAAAAAAAAAAAAAGAGTTAAACCACCCGAGCTCTCTAATCCACAAAAAAGTTAAAATAAATTAAATGTAATTTCTGATTAATAATAAATAAGCTTCAAAAGTTAAAATACAATTTTTATAGTCACCCTTTAACATTTTCTTTCTTCATATATATACATATTTCACATTCTTGTATCAATCACAAACCTTGGCATTTTATAACAAAATAAACAAAATCTTAGAAAACAAAGAAATCATAAACTGTCTACTGAACTGAAAAATCACAGCTGAGTGAAATCTGAGCCCATTTCTGCTATGAGATGGTTCAGCAGAGATTCTGAGAGATGAAGCGATTTTTATTGTTACCACATCCCCTTCTGGTACATAACAAATATCACTCAAAGTAAGATGCCAATACTTTATGCTTCTGGCAATTATGTGTGCTATACTGCACAAAACATTTCAATGAAATTACAGTCTGAATGATCTTAATTTTTACCCCAGTTACTGATGTATCTGAGAACTCTGGATAACAGGGGCCTCTGCTGGTTATAGAACCATGACTGCAATCTGCTGTTAAGTATTGGATAAGAACTGGAAGAAATACATGGATGAATTATTATATAAATCATTAACTATTGCATCTTATACTGAGCATTATGCCCTTAAAAAAATACATAACTTACACATACATTAACAAATATTTCTTCCATGGAAATCTTTTCTTTATTTGTTTAGCCAGTTATATAATTTTGTGTGAGGTTACAAGAAGCAGATCATTCACTGTTAAGATAAAAAACATGAAAGTAATCAGAGTTGTTGATAACAGTTTCAACATGCCTTATCTTGCTACTTTAACTCTCTAACACTTCTGACCAGGTCAACCCTGGACTTTTTCTTGTACTAGTGTGTTGCTGCTTAATTTTTCTTTATATATATATATATTTTTTTTTTGTTTTTAATTCAGATTTTTCGTGAAGAAATGAAGAATTTTTTTTAATTTTAAGGACTATATTTTAAAAGAAGAAAAAAAGCTTTTTAATAAACATGGATTAAATTTTTATTGGATGGAGCATTAAACAGTCAGTTCAACTCCACTCCACATCATAAACAGATAAATACACTGACATAAAGTTTATCTGTTTCAAAACAATATCACAATGGTTTTTTTTTTTGTGCTAAGTCCACCAGTATAACAGGATCCTAAGAAAAGAGTTCAAAGATCACCTTCAGTGTAACAAAGAAGTATGTAATTACTGTTACATACAAAAAGCTGTATAATCTAAAAATTGTTGTTGCATGAAAAATAAAACCCAATTGCAATCCCTCAATCACGAAACAGATTAAAAAAAAAATATAAAAACATATTCATTGTGCTGAAAATGACAGGTTTTCTGCAAGCTACAGTTGCTTGGATGCTGAGTATGAAGTCCCAATTCATTTGCAATACTAACCTAAAGAACAGACTTCCTTGAATAAGTGATGCCAGGTCAAGCTTGCTACAGCTTCTCACTCACTGATGAAGCTTTGAGCTTGCCATGCTGGCAGCCTGAATGACCACTGGGCTGATGGACATCACCATTACTGGACGGAACATCACGACTCCATGCACATTCTGTGTTCTGCTTCCAGGAAGATGTTTCGTCTCCATAAATCTCCTGTGTCAGATAAGAACAACAAATCTATAAACTTCATGCTTCATAACAAGCAGAAAGCCATGGACATTCTAATGGAATATATTAACACTTTCCTGACCAAATACGGGAAAATCCGTATTTCTGGTTTCCGTGCGTTGTTGACCGAAAGGCGGATTTGCCGTATTCGATGGTCGTCTAATTTAAACTGTTTCTAGTGTGTTATTTAAAATAATTTTTGGTTGTCTGTATTTTTACTGCAAAGCTAATATAATAAAATATTGTTTTCAATCTTCATAACTTTAAAAAAAATAGAAATCTCGCGGTTTCAGCTGTCGAAAACACGTGTTTCGCGAGATTTCGCAAGTCGACATTTTTTCGAAATGGCGGAGCATGCTTCTCTCGAAGATACTGCTGTTGGCGCTGAAATATGCTATGATTTGTTGTCAGATTGCCCTAGTGATGATGAAAAATCACTATTTAATGATTCTTCTAATGAAAATGATGTGTGTGAAAGTGATTCCTATGACGGCGATCGGATTAAAAATATGATAACTAGGCACAGTGTTGCTGCGTCAGATAGTGAAACTTCTAGTGACAGTGACTGTGATTCAGTGTCAAGATATAATGTTCCAGTTGCAGGTATTTTACATATTTCGTGTGATATAGTTGGCAGTGATATAGGTGTGTGGAGTAACACTGATTCTACACCAGTTCTTGAACATTTTCTAGGAAATCCTGGTGTTTCAGTGAACGTAAACAAACCAGACAGCATAGAGGAAATTTCCAGTATGATGTTTGGGAATGATTTTTTTGAACTGTTGGCTCATCATGAAAATTTATACCGTGCACAGACCCAACATATGCACAAACCTACTACCTTTTTGTCTGAAAACATAACACCTGCAGACATGAAAAAATTCCTTGGGTTAATCATTTTGATGGGCCAGACTATGAAGCCACACTGGAGAGAGTACTGGTCAACAGACCCTCTTCTGGAAACTCCAATATTTTCCAAAACAATGAGCAGAGGTAAATTTGAGCATCTTCTGACCTTTCTGCATTTCTCTGATAACTCTCAGATACTTCCAGAAACAGGCAGAATTGGCAAAATAAAACCTCTGCTGGACTATTTTTTGCCTAAGTTTCAGGAGCTGTATAAACCAAAACAGCAGCTTTCGCTTGACGAAGGAATGATTCCTTGGAGAGGAAGACTGAAATTTAGGACATATAATCCTTCAAAGTTAACAAAGTATGGGATCCTTGTGAGACTGGTGTGTGAGAGTGACACAGGCTACATACTAAACATGGAAATATATACAGGAGAAGGAAAGAAGCTACAAGAAACAGTCCTATCTGTTCTGAGCCCCTATCTTGGAATGTGGCATCATGTATACCAAGACAACTATTACAACAGTGTGTCAATGGCTGAAGTTCTACTGCAGAACAAAACCAGAGTCTGTGGAACAATTAGAGAAAACAGAGGACTGCCAAAAAGTTTGAAAGCTGCTTCCAAACAAATAAAGAAAAGTGAAAGCACATTTTGTCGGAAAGACCAAACACTGCTTCAGGTCTGGAAAGACAAAAGAGTTGTTCGCATGATATCAACAATGCACAATTCAAGAATAGTTGCTACTGGGAAGACAGATAGAGAAACTGGACAGCCACTGATGAAACCAATTTGCATTGTTGATTACAACAAGCACATGAAGGGAGTAGACAGGGCTGATCAGTATCTTTCGTACTACAACATCTTGAGGAAGACGGTGAAATGGAACAAAAAGTAGGATTCTATCTCATCAATTGTGCATTGTTTAACTCATACATAATCTACAGAGCCTTAAATAAGAACAAGAAGACCTATAAGCAGTATCTGGTTGAAGTGGCAAGATTCTGGCTCTCTGAAACCACTTCTACTGCTCAAGAAATCTTGGAAGCAGGTGTTGAGAATGAACCCCCTACCGAACAGCTCAAAAGGGCTCCAAGCAAGGATCCTCCAGGAAGATTATCTGGAATAGTAAAGGATCATGTCCTGGTGAAGCTTGAGGGTCAAGGCACTAAAAAACCACCATCTAGGAAGTGCAGAGTGTGCTCAGTCAATGGGAAAAGGAGTGAAACAAGATTTATTTGTAAAAGTTGTCAAGTTCCACTGCATCCAGATAATTGTTTCACAAGATATCACACACTCAAGAAGTACTAGAGGGTCTTGGGAGTCTGTCTACCAAGTTGGATTACATTCCCTAAAGGGTGAGTAGAGATATGCATGTTTTTCTAAGTTCACTCAAAAAAGTTCATTTTTCAGAAAAATGGCTGGGAACTGGGGGTTTTTCAGGGTAAATAACTGTGGTCAACAAAGTGTTAAATAAGAGAAAGTTTTTTTTTTTACTTTCTTCAGACTTACAATGCTGTCTGTTGTTTTACTTCTTATGCTATATACAACTGAGTAAACAGTGATACCTGTGTGCGCAAAGCGTGAGAGTGGAAGGATTACAATTACCCTGAGAAACTGCACCCATAAAACAATACAAGAAATTTTTCTTTTAAAAATTTGCAAGAGTATGACTCTTTGGGTTCATATATTCTAGCCCAAGGAGATAACACACCAATCACTCAACCATTTTACCCAGAGGGATGCTTCATGGCAGAACAGCCATATGGCTTCCTTGATCTTTAGAAAAATCTATTTCACCCACAATATATACAGCTAGGCACTCCACCTCTTTCATATTTAACATATTATTTATATATGTTATGGCTTGTACAATTAAAATACACTTTAGTCTTTTATCTCTTATGCAAAGTAATTAATCACCACATGATGGACACAAGCAATTTGATCTTAAAGAACAAAGTACAGCACAGAATATAGTTTGGTGGACACAGACAACAGCATATTTGAAGAAACTTACCTTCTTCCAAACTGGCACCACAGCTTTCACTGTATCTATAGCAAAATGGACAGCTTCTAGTGATTCCTTTCTGTGAGGGGATGATATGGCTATCACAATGCTAGCTTCCTTGACAGGCACAACTCTGTGAAGCATGACAAATCTACTGATGGCACAGACCATATCTATATTCTCTTTCTTAATTTTATTTGCGAAAAAAAAAGGGAAATATTTTTGCACATATGCTAATATTTAAAAATTATTATACTTAATTGATCTGGCTGTGTTTGTTGAGAACAGTCAATTAATTAAAACTAGTGAACCATTTAAAAATGAAGGTATAGATATAATGAAAGTTATCCATCATGCTAGTAGCCTGAATGACCACTGAAAGAATGAAGGCTTGATTATTTTCTTCCATTCACATGTTATTTTTGAATTCTCTTTTTCACTCTGAATACAACCTAATACATAAATACACAAACTTACTGAATTTTAGGCTGTACAAAATAACATTTCTTCCTGAAATGAGCTGCTTGTATAAGAACAAATTAATGCAGGAATATTTTAAGTTCCATGACATGACCATTTGGTAGATATTGGTAAACATCATTCGTTCAATTATTTGCATGTCCCTTGCAGAACTTTGCCTCCCAAACAGCACTCCTGTACGCCTCTCGGTTGTGAGTAAGATGGCCTGCTGCTGATGAATCCATTTGCAGATCATCAATGATGTCTTGCAGCCATCTTCACTTTGGTCTTCCTCTCTTTCTTTTTCCCATTATGTACCCTTCCAACACAGTTTTCTCTAAATTATCATGATGTTTAATGTGTATAAAATATAAAAGTTTTCTCTCTTTAATTCTCTTTACTACCCAACTTTCTTCGATATTAAGTTCTTGTAGTATGGATATATTTGTTCTTTTTTGTGTCCATGATATTTGAAGAACTCTTCTGTAGCATTTACATTCAAAGGCATTTATGTGTTTCTCAGCTGTTTTGTTAAGTGTTCAGGTATCACAAGCATATGTTGCAATGGGAAAGATGCATGCCCTTAAAAATATTATTTTTGTAGTTCTATCTGTTCCTCTCCACAGATTCTGAAGAGTGATATATATCCTCCTTTTAATTTCCCTCATTGTATCTCCATTATTAGTTTATTGGTAAATATAAGAACAGAATAAATATCAAAGATGAAATTACTTGATCTGTTTTTTTTTTTTTTCAAAATAAAGCATGCACTAATTTCAAAACTGCAGACCAAGCTCATATGTAAATATGGAGCAAAAAGGTAAAATTCCCATTTCCATGCCATTAAGGCATACTGGGGATAGTGTGTTAGGCCCGTATTTCCACGACCTTTGACACATGAAAGTGTGATGTGGTCATTATCATGTCTGGCCGCATTTACCTTCCCAGATTTCTCTGGTACCCATTTTTGGAGGCTGGGTGACCCTGGGGCAATTTTTTTTTTTTTGCTGGGACTGATGCAGTACCACATACATATAAGGTGGGGACACCCCCCCCCCCAAAAAAAAGTTTCAGTTTAAGTAAGCACAGATAGGCTGTTCTTGTTTCTTATGACTCACAAATCAAACCACTATTTTTTTTAATTTTTATAACTTGTTTATTTTGGTATTTTGTAACAAAAACAGCACTTGACAATTCAACTTAAAACTTAAGCATTACTAAATAGACTCTTTTCTGACTGACCTGATGTCTCACAAATCTAGCTACTTAGGCAGATTAGATTATCTTTGTGAAGAACAGAGATATAAACATTTTATAAACATTATATAACACATGCTGAACTATTCAGGAAAATGGCCTGGAAGCTGGAAAATGTTTAAAAAAAATTTTTAAAAACTGATGCCCATTAAGTGTTGATCAATGACACATTATTTTATTGAAATATTAGCCCTGGTGATCTAAGAAATAAATCTCAGCTTTATTGTAAATTTAATGTTTTTAAAAAAAAAACAAAAAAAACACACACAAAAAAAAAACAAAACACACACATACATATATAGGTAAGGGTAAAGGTAATCTTGTCATGCCTTAGAGGCACATAGGGATATGGTGTTAGTGCCCATATTTTCCTTGATCTGTCAGCACACTAGAGGGTGATATGGTCAGTGTCACGCCTAGCCGCCTTTCCTTCCACAACTCCAGAAGAAGTCGGGTACCCATTTCTACAGCTGGGTGACTGGGGTGCCTCCGGCCGGAAACAAACCCCCGACCTTCGCCAAGAGAGACCAGTGCACTAACCACTTCGCCACTCAGACACCCATATATATATATATATGACACCTGTGTATTATATAGATTTATATTTAAAAGAGAAAATGAAATTTTATACAAACAATATCCTTCTTCTGCTAGATAAATTTTAACAACCAAAAAAAAAAAAAAAACCAAAGCAAAGCCTTAGGTAGAAATATATTTATACAGACACAATCACAAACTAGTAAACTTTTTGATACCTACCCTATTCTATGCACGATGGCAATGTTGTGAACGTTCCACTTTTCTCTAACAGCAGCACATACTTCTAACATTTTCCGCTTTGCCATTGGCATGTAAGTTTCATAATCCAATCTTAATACCTGTTTGCCATCAAAGCTGTCTCTTGTTGTGCCTTTACATTTTAAAACAAATTTATGTTAGAAAGAACAGTTTAAAAAAATGACAAGTCTTCTCAATGGATACTTAAACCTTTAAGGACAATGAATGACCAACTAAGCTCAATAAGCAGTATAAATCAGTCTGTAAAATGATGTCTGATATTTTAAAAAAAACAAAAAACTTTATGAAACTATGAAACATCAGATAAAAATCTCCTGTATTTTTTTTTTAATGCAATAATTGAATAATACTAAATTTCTAATCCTGCACGTTTTGTTTGAAAATTCTATGCCCAAAGAAAAATTAATGAGAAAAAAAAAGGCTTAGACAAAAGCACTCTGACACATACTGATCAAGTGGTATAGGAAAATAAAAGCAAATAACAGAAACAACAATAACTGCATATGGTCAAGAAATAGAATGATGAAATTACAATTTTTAGAACAGCATGCAATAATAAAGATGGAATCCACACTCAGTTTATCTAAAATAAAATTTGGACAATTCAATGATGACATATTTTAACTTTATTTAAAAAAAAAAAAGCTCATATATAGAAAAATCATTGTTAAGAGAAGCCAGTTTAGTGGGCATAAAATCCCTTGATGAAGCTGAAAGACTCGCAGA
>CM019693.1:52512197-52732197 GCA_009760885.1 Achatina immaculata
GCTATTAGCTCAGTTGGTGAGTTCTCTCACACCATCCCGTCAGACTGTCCAGTATCATTTCTCTTGGTCTTCTTCTTGATCTTCTTCCTTCTGTTTTTCCTGTTTGTTATAATATTTTCAATGCCCCTCTTCTCATTGCATGTACTATGAAAGCACACTCTCTCTCTCTCTCTCTCTCTCAAAGTAATCTAAGCTTGTAGTCTTCAAGTTAAAAGTTACACCAGAAGTCTGTGAGACCCTAAGTATATAAGCTTGTAGTCTTCAAGTTAAAAGTTACCTGAAAGTCTGTGAGCCCTAAGTAATATAAGCTTGTAGTCTTCAGTTAAAAGTTACACCTGAAAGTCTGTGAGGCCCTAAGTAATATAAAGCTTGTAGTCTTCAAGTTAAAAGTTGCACCAGAAAGTCTGTGAGACCCTAAGTAATATAAGCTTGTAGTCTTCAGTTAAAAGTTGCACCAGAAGTCTGTGAGACCCTAAGTATAAAGCTTGTAGTCTTCAGTTAAAAGTTACACCTGAAGTCTGTGAGACCCTAAGTATATAAAGCTTGTAGTCTTCAGTTAAAAGTTACACCTGAAAGTCTGTGAGACCTAAGTAATATAAAGCTTGTAATCTTCAAATTAAAAGTTACACCTGAAAGTCTGTGAGACCCTAAGTAATATAAAGCTTGTATCTTCAAGTTAAAAGTTGCACCAGAAAGTCTGTGAGACCCTAAGTAATATAAAGCTTGTAGTCTTCAAGTTAAAAGTTACACCTGAAAGTCTGTGAGACCCTAAGTAATATAAAGCTTGTAGTCTTCAAGTTAAAAGTTACACCAGAAGTCTGTGAGACCCTAAGTAATATAAAGCTTGTAGTCTTCAAGTTAAAAGTTACACCAGAAAGTGTGTGAGACCCTAAGTTATAAAGCTTGTAGTCTTCAAGTTAAAAGTTGCACCAAAGTCTGTGAGACCCTAAGTATAAAGCTTGTAATCTTCAAGTTAAAAGTTACACCTGAAAGTCTGTGAGGCCCTAAGTAATAAAGCTTGTAGTCTTCAATTTAAAAGTTGCACCAGAAAGTCTGTGAGACCCTAAGTAATATAAGCTTGTAGTCTTCAAGTTAAAAGTTACACCTGAAGTCTGTGAGACCCTAAGTATATAAAGCTTGTAGTCTTCAAGTTAAAAGTTGCACCAGAAAGTCTGTGAGACCCTAATTAATATAAAGCTTGTAGTCTTCAAGTTAAAAGTTACACCTGAAAGTCTGCGAGACCCTAAGTAATATAAAGCTTGTAGTCTTCAAGTTAAAAGTTACACCTGAAAGTCTGTGAGACCCTAAGTAATATAAAGCTTGTAGTCTTCAAGTTAAAAGTTACACCTGAAAGTCTGTGAGACCCTAAGTAATATAAAGCTTGTAATCTTCAAGTTAAAAGTTACACCTGAAAGTCTGTGAGACCCTAAGTAATATAAAGCTTGTAATCTTCAAGTTAAAAGTTACACCTGAAAGTCTGTGAGACCCTAAGTAATATAAAGCTTGTAGTCTTCAAGTTAAAAGTTACACCGAAAGTCTGTGAGACCCTAAGTATATAAGCTTGTAGTCTTCAAGTTAAAAGTTGCACCAGAAAGTCTGTGAGACCCTAAGTAATATAAAGCTTGTAATCTTCAAATTAAAAGTTGCACCAGAAAGTCTGTGAGACCATAAGTAATATAAAGCTTGTAGTCTTCTTGTTAAAATTTACACCTGAAAGTCTGTAAGACCCTAAGTAATATAAAGCTTGTAATCTTCAAGTTAAAAGTTACACCAGAAAGTCTGTGAGACCCTAAGTAATATAAAGCTTGTAGTCTTCAAGTTAAAAGTTACACCTGAAAGTCTGTGAGACCCTAAGTAATATAAAGCTTGTAGTCTTCTTGTTAAAAGTTACACCTGAAAGTCTGTGAGACCCTAAGTAATATAAAGCTTGTAATCTTCAAGTTAAAAGTTGCACCAGAAAGTCTGTGAGATCCTAAGTAATATAAAGCTTGTAGTCTTCTTGTTAAAAGTTACACCTGAAAGTCTGTGAGACCCTAAGTAATATAAAGCTTGTAATCTTCAAGTTAAAAGTTACACCTGAAAGTCTGTGAGACCCTAAGTAATATAAAGCTTGTAGTCTTCAAGTTAAAAGTTACACCAGAACGTCTGTGAGACCCTAAGTAATTATAAAGCTTGTAATCTTCAAGTTAAAAGTTACACCTGAAAGTCTGTGAGACCCTAAGTAATATAAAGCTTGTAGTCTTCAAGTTAAAATTTACACCTGAAAGTCTGTGAGACCCTAAGTAATATAAAGCTTGTAGTCTTCAAGTTAAAAGTTACACCTGAAAGTCTGTGAGACCCTAAGTAATATAAAGCTTGTAGTCTTCAAGTTAAAAGTTACACCTGAAAGTCTGTGAGACCCTAAGTAATATAAAGCTTGTAATCTTCAAGTTAAAAGTTGCACCGAAAGTCTGTGAGATCCTAAGTAATATAAGCTTGTAGTCTTCTTGTTAAAAGTTACACCTGAAAGTCTGTGAGACCCTAAGTAATATAAAGCTTGTAATCTTCAAGTTAAAAGTTACACCTGAAAGTCTGTGAGACCCTAAGTAATATAAAGCTTGTAGTCTTCAAGTTAAAAGTTACACCAGAACGTCTGTGAGACCCTAAGTAATTATAAAGCTTGTAATCTTCAAGTTAAAAGTTACACCTGAAAGTCTGTGAGACCCTAAGTAATATAAAGCTTGTAGTCTTCAAGTTAAAATTTACACCTGAAAGTCTGTGAGACCCTAAGTAATATAAAGCTTGTAGTCTTCAAGTTAAAAGTTACACCTGAAAGTCTGTGAGACCCTAAGTAATATAAAGCTTGTAGTCTTCAAGTTAAAAGTTACACTTGAAAGTCTGTGAGACCCTAAGTAATATAAAGCTTGTAGTCTTCAAGTTAAAAGTTACACCAGAAAGTCTGTGAGACCCTAAGTAATATAAAGCTTGTAGTCTTCAAGTTAAAAGTTACACCTGAAAGTCTGTGAGACCCTAAGTAATATAAAGCTTGTAGTCTTCTTGTTAAAAGTTACACCAGAAAGTCTGTGAGACCCTAAGTAATATAAAGCTTGTAGTCTTCAAGTTAAAAGTTACACCTGAAAGTCTGTGAGACCCTAAGTAATATAAAGCTTGTAGTCTTCAAGTTAAAAGTTACACCAGAAAGTCTGTGAGACCCTAAGTAACATAAAGCTTGTAGTCTTCAAGTTAAAAGTTACACCTGAAAGTCTGTGAGCCCTAAGTAATATAAAGCTTGTAGTCTTCAAGTTAAAAGTTACACCTGAAAGTCTGTGAGACCCTAGTAATATAAAGCTTGTAGTCTTCAAGTTAAAAGTTACACCTGAAAGTCTGTGAGACCCTAAGTAATATAAAGCTTGTAGTCTTCAAGTTAAAAGTACACCTGAAAGTCTGTGAGGCCCTAAGTAATATAAAGCTTGTAGTCTTCAAGTTAAAAGTTGCACCAGAAAGTCTGTGAGACCCTAAGTAATATAAAGCTTGTAGTCTTCAAGTTAAAAGTTACACCAGAAAGTCTGTGAGACCCTAAGTAATATAAAGCTTGTAGTCTTCAAGTTAAAAGTTACACCTGAAGTCTGTGAGACCCTAAGTAATATAAAGCTTGTAGTCTTCAAGTTAAAAGTTACACCTGAAAGTCTGTGAGACCCTAAGTAATATAAAGCTTGTAGTCTTCAAGTTAAAAGTTACACCTGAAAGTCTGTGAGACCCTAAGTAATATAAAGCTTGTAGTCTTCAAGTTAAAAGTTACACCAGAAAGTCTGTGAGACCCTAAGTAATATAAAGCTTGTAGTCTTCAAGTTAAAAGTTACACCTGAAGTCTGTGAGACCCTAAGTAATATAAAGCTTGTAGTCTTCAAGTTAAAAGTTACACCTGAAAGTCTGTGAGGCCCTAAGTAATATAAAGCTTGTAGTCTTCAAGTTAAAAGTTGCACCAGAAAGTCTGTGAGACCCTAAGTAATATAAAGCTTGTAGTCTTCAAGTTAAAAGTTGCACCAGAAAGTCTGTGATACCCTAAGTAATATAAAGCTTGTAGTCTTCAAGTTAAAAGTTACACCTGAAAGTCTGTGAGACCCTAAGTAATATAAAGCTTGTAGTCTTCAAGTTAAAAGTTACACCTGAAAGTCTGTGAGACCCTAAGTAATATAAAGCTTGTAATCTTCAAATTAAAAGTTACACCTGAAAGTCTGTGAGACCCTTAGTAATATAAAGCTTGTAGTCTTCAAGTTAAAAGTTGCACCAGAAAGTCTGTGAGACCCTAAGTAATATAAAGCTTGTAGTCTTCAAGTTAAAAGTTACACCTGAAAGTCTGTGAGACCCTAAGTAATATAAAGCTTGTAGTCTTCAAGTTAAAAGTTACACCAGAAAGTGTGTGAGACCCTAAGTAATATAAAGCTTGTAGTCTTCAAGTTAAAAGTTGCACCAGAAAGTCTGTGAGACCCTAAGTAATATAAAGCTTGTAGTCTTCAAGTTAAAAGTTACACCTGAAAGTCTGTGAGGCCCTAAGTAATATAAAGCTTGTAGTCTTCAAGTTAAAAGTTGCACCAGAAAGTCTGTGAGACCCTAAGTAATATAAAGCTTGTAGTCTTCAAGTTAAAATTTACACCTGAAAGTCTGTGAGACCCTAAGTAATATAAAGCTTGTAGTCTTCAAGTTAAAAGTTACACCTGAAAGTCTGTGAGACCCTAAGTAATATAAAGCTTGTAATCTTCAAATTAAAAGTTACACCTGAAAGTCTGTGAGACCCTTAGTAATATAAAGCTTGTAGTCTTCAAGTTAAAAGTTGCACCAGAAAGTCTGTGAGACCCTAAGTAATATAAAGCTTGTAGTCTTCAAGTTAAAAGTTACACCTGAAAGTCTGTGAGACCCTAAGTAATATAAAGCTTGTAGTCTTCAAGTTAAAAGTTACACCAGAAAGTGTGTGAGACCCTAAGTAATATAAAGCTTGTAGTCTTCAAGTTAAAAGTTGCACCAGAAAGTCTGTGAGACCCTAAGTAATATAAAGCTTGTAGTCTTCAAGTTAAAAGTTACACCTGAAAGTCTGTGAGGCCCTAAGTAATATAAAGCTTGTAGTCTTCAAGTTAAAAGTTGCACCAGAAAGTCTGTGAGACCCTAAGTAATATAAAGCTTGTAGTCTTCAAGTTAAAATTTACACCTGAAAGTCTGTGAGACCCTAACCTATACCTTGTGCAGTATATGCCTAAATCCAACAATGATCCCAATATCTTACTATTTCTCTATCTGTCAAGTCTAAAGTAGATTTTGTCTATTTCTCTTTCTATAACGTCTAAAGTAGAGTGTGTCTATGTCTAATACGTCTAAAGTGGATTTAGTCTATTTCTCTTTCTGCTACACCTAAAGTGGATTTAGTCTATTTCTCCTTCTGTCAATTCTGAAGTAGATTTTGTCTATTTCTCTTTCTGCTACACCTAAAGTGGATTTAGTCTATTTCTCTTTCTATCATGTCTAAAGTAGATTTTGTCTATATTTTTTGTCTTAAACCAGTTAGACACATTTTCTAAATGTAAGCAACGGGCCGTCATGATGTAGACGGTCTAGACATGGCACAACCCAACTTACTCAGCCCCAATTTTCGGCGGGGGGGGGGGGGGTGGTGGTCTAATGGGTACATTGCTCCGGACCCCAGAGTGAGTGCCCGTACTGAATTTTAAAAAAAAGTCTAATCCGGAGGAAGGGAAGAGATGGAGAAGAAACAGTTCTACACCGCTTTACAAAATTCCTTTCCACGGTCTTGAACTCGCCATATTAGGGACAAACGTTATTCCGTTGTGTATTCATGTGATTCCTAAAGCAGCGTTTTTAAGTTGGTCTCTGACCTACTTTCTGCCATCTTCCCCTCCCCCAAATCCCTCGGCCGCAGACAGTGGCGGTTTGTACAAGCCGTCTTCCACCACAAACAATGGGTGGTCGCCGCGAGGTTTACAGTTGGGCGAAAGTCTGGCCTGGCGTCTTTAGTTACCGCCTTCTTCCGCTTGCGCCAAACATTTGGCCTGTGTTGTTGCCAGATTTTTCTTTATTACGGACCATCTGTCGTCTGTACCACAGAAGAGCTCGCCCACAGAAGCAAGTCCAGCTCCAGTTTGAAGAGCGGTATTTTGTTTGGTTCGTTTGTTTATACGACGCAGGAGATAAAGCGGGTAACATTAATTAAAAAGGAGATAACGATGTTTAAATTTAAAAGTTACACCTGAAAGTCTGTGAGATCCTAGTAATATAAAGCTTGTAGTCTTCAAGTTAAAAGTTGCACCAGAAAGTCTGTGAGACCCTAAGTAATATAAAGCTTGTAGTCTTCAAGTTAAAAGTTGCACCAGAAAGTCTGTGAGACCCTAAGTAATATAAAGCTTGTAGTCTTCAAGTTAAAAGTTACACCTGAAAGTCTGTGAGACCCTAAGTAATATAAAGCTTGTAGTCTTCAAGTTAAAAGTTACACCTGAAAGTCTGTGAGACCCTAAGTAATATAAAGCTTGTAGTCTTCAAGTTAAAAGTTACACCTGAAAGTCTGTGAGACCCTAAGTAATATAAAGCTTGTAGTCTTCAAGTTAAAAGTTGCACCAGAAAGTCTGTGAGACCCTAAGTAATATAAAGCTTGTAGTCTTCAAGTTAAAAGTTACACCTGAAAGTCTGTGAGACCCTAAGTAATATAAAGCTTGTAGTCTTCAAGTTAAAAGTTACACCAGAAAGTGTGTGAGACCCTAAGTAATATAAAGCTTGTAGTCTTCAAGTTAAAAGTTGCACCAGAAAGTCTGTGAGACCCTAAGTAATATAAAGCTTGTAGTCTTCAAGTTAAAAGTTACACCTGAAAGTCTGTGAGGCCCTAAGTAATATAAAGCTTGTAGTCTTCAAGTTAAAAGTTGCACCAGAAAGTCTGTGAGACCCTAAGTAATATAAAGCTTGTAGTCTTCAAGTTAAAAGTTACACCTGAAAGTCTGTGAGACCCTAAGTATATAAAGCTTGTAGTCTTCAAGTTAAAAGTTGCACCAAAGTCTGTGAGACCCTTAGTAATATAAAGCTTGTATCTTCAAGTTAAAATTTACACCTGAAAGTCTGTGAGACCCTAAGTAATAAAGCTTGTAGTCTTCTTGTTAAAAGTTACACCAGAAAGTCTGTGATACCCTAAGTAATAAAGCTTGTAGTCTTCAAGTTAAAAGTTACACCTGAAAGTCTGTGAGACCCTTAGTAATATAAAGCTTGTATCTTCAAGTTAAAAGTTACACCTGAAAGTCTGTGAGACCCTTAGTAATATAAAGCTTGTAGTCTTCTTGTTAAAAGTTACACCTGAAGTCTGTGAGACCCTTAGTAATATAAAGCTTGTATCTTCAAGTTAAAAGTTCACCTGAAAGTCTGTGAGACCCTAAGTATATAAAGCTTGTATCTTCAAGTTAAAAGTTCACCTGAAAGTCTGTGAGACCTAAGTAATATAAGCTTGTAGTCTTCTTGTTAAAAGTTACAGAAAGTCTGTGAGACCCTAAGTATATAAAGCTTGTATCTTCAAGTTAAAAGTTACAGAAAGTCTGTGAGGCCCTAAGTAATATAAAGCTTGTAGTCTTCAAGTTAAAAGTTGCACCAAAGTCTGTGAGACCCTAAGTAATAAAGCTTGTAGTCTTCAAGTTAAAAGTTCACCTGAAAGTCTGTGAGGCCCTAAGTAATATAAGCTTGTAGTCTTCAAGTTAAAAGTTGCACCAGAAAGTCTGTGAGGCCCTAAGTAATATAAAGCTTGTAATCTTCAAATTAAAAGTTACACCTGAAAGTCTGTGAGGCCCTAAGTAATATAAGCTTGTAGTCTTCAAGTTAAAAGTTACACCGAAAGTCTGTGAGACCCTAAGTAATTAAAGCTTGTAGTCTTCAAGTTAAAAGTTACACCTGAAGTCTGTGAGACCCTAAGTAATAAAGCTTGTAGTCTTCTTGTTAAAAGTTACAGAAAGTCTGTGATACCCTAAGTAATAAAGCTTGTAGTCTTCTTGTTAAAAGTTACAGAAAGTCTGTGAGACCCTAAGTATATAAAGCTTGTATCTTCAAGTTAAAAGTTCACCTGAAAGTCTGTGAGACCCTAAGTATATAAAGCTTGTATCTTCAAGTTAAAAGTTGCACCAGAAAGTCTGTGAGGCCCTAAGTAATATAAGCTTGTAGTCTTCTTGTTAAAAGTTACACCAGAAAGTGTGTGAGACCCTAAGTAATAAAGCTTGTAGTCTTCAAGTTAAAAGTTGCACCAGAAAGTCTGTGAGACCCTAAGTAATATAAAGCTTGTAGTCTTCAAGTTAAAAGTTGCACCAGAAAGTCTGTGAGACCCTAAGTAATATAAAGCTTGTAGTCTTCAAGTTAAAAGTTACACCTGAAAGTCTGTGAGACCCTAACCTATACCTTGTGCAGTATATGCCTAAATCCAACAATGATCCCAATATCTTACTATTTCTCTATCTGTCAAGTCTAAAGTAGATTTTGTCTATTTCTCTTTCTATAACGTCTAAAGTAGAGTGTGTCTATGTCTAATACGTCTAAAGTGGATTTAGTCTATTTCTCTTTCTGCTACACCTAAAGTGGATTTAGTCTATTTCTCCTTCTGTCAATTCTGAAGTAGATTTTGTCTATTTCTCTTTCTGCTACACCTAAAGTGGATTTAGTCTATTTCTCTTTCTATCATGTCTAAAGTAGATTTTGTCTATATTTTTTTGTCTTAAACCAGTTAGACACATTTTCTAAATGTAAGCAACGGGCCGTCATGATGTAGACGGTCTAGACATGGCACAACCCAACTTACTCAGCCCCAATTTTCGGCGGGGGGGGGGGGGTGGTGGTCTAATGGGTACATTGCTCCGGACCCCAGAGTGAGTGCCCGTACTGAATTTTAAAAAAAAGTCTAATCCGGAGGAAGGGAAGAGATGGAGAAGAAACAGTTCTACACCGCTTTACAAAATTCCTTTCCACGGTCTTGAACTCGCCATATTAGGGACAAACGTTATTCCGTTGTGTATTCATGTGATTCCTAAAGCAGCGTTTTTAAGTTGGTCTCTGACCTACTTTCTGCCATCTTCCCCTCCCCCAAATCCCTCGGCCGCAGACAGTGGCGGTTTGTACAAGCCGTCTTCCACCACAAACAATGGGTGGTCGCCGCGAGGTTTACAGTTGGGCGAAAGTCTGGCCTGGCGTCTTTAGTTACCGCCTTCTTCCGCTTGCGCCAAACATTTGGCCTGTGTTGTTGCCAGATTTTTCTTTATTACGGACCATCTGTCGTCTGTACCACAGAAGAGCTCGCCCACAGAAGCAAGTCCAGCTCCAGTTTGAAGAGCGGTATTTTGTTTGGTTCGTTTGTTTATACGACGCAGGAGATAAAGCGGGTAACATTAATTAAAAGGAGATAACGATGTTTAAATTTAAACATTTAAAATATGGTGGCCAAGTCAAGAAGAACAATAAATTTTGCTGAAAACATGCAGTTGAAAAATGAGCAAAAGTAGGACAGCGATAAAAACGAGCAAGAAAATCAAGAGAAGTATAATGTTGACCAGATGATAAAAGTCCTGGAAATATGGCACATGATGATGATAAATAAATGAAAGTGATAATATCAAGCAGTGGTCCTTAATATTTTGTTTTAACCATGGACTCCCCTGTCCGGTCAGAGAACATCTGTGGACCTTCTGTGTCCGGTCAGAGAACATCTGTGGACCTTCTGTGTCCGGTCAGAGAACATCTGTGGACCTTCTGTGTCCGGTCAGAGAACATCTGTGGACCTTCTGTGTCCGGTCAGAGAACATCTGTGGACCTTCTGTGTCCGGTCAAAGAACATATGTGGACCTTCTGTGTCCGGTCAGAGAACATATGTGGACCTTCTGTGTCCGGTCAGAGAACATCTGTGGACCTTCTGTGTCCGGTCAGAGAACATCTGTGGACCTTCTGTGTCCGGTCAGAGAACATATGTGGACCTTCTGTGTCCGGTCAGAGAACATATGTGGACCTTCTGTGTCCGGTCAGAGAACATCTGTGGACCTTCTGTGTCCGGTCAGAGAACATCTGTGGACCTTCTGTGTCCGGTCAGAGAACATATGTGGACCTTCTGTGTCCGGTCAGAGAACATATGTGGACCTTCTGTGTCCGGTCAGAGAACATCTGTGGACCTTCTGTGTCCGGTCAGAGAACATCTGTGGACCGCCGTGTCTGGTCAGAGAACATCTGTGGACCGCCGTGTCTGGTCAGAGAACATCTGTGGACTCCCCTGTCCGGCAGAAAACATCTGTGGACCGCCGTGTCTGGTCAGAGAACATCTGTGGACTCCCCTGTCCGGCAGAAAACATCTGTGGACCGCCGTGTCTGGTCAGAGAACATCTGTGGACCGCCGTGTCTGGTCAGAGAACATCTGTGGACTCCCCTGTCCGGCAGAAAACATCTGTGGATTCCCCTGTCCGGCAGAAAACATCTGTGGATTCCCCTGTCCGGCAGAAAACATCTGTGGATTCCCCTGTCCGGCAGAAAACATCTGTGGACTCCCCTGTCCGGCAGAAAACATCTGTGGACTCCCCTGTCCGGCAGAAAAGCTTGTAGTCTTCAAGTTAAAAGTTACACCTGAAAGTCTGTGAGGCCCTAAGTAATATAAAGCTTGTAGTCTTCAAGTTAAAAGTTGCACCAGAAAGTCTGTGAGACCCTAAGTAATATAAAGCTTGTAGTCTTCAAGTTAAAAGTTACACCTGAAAGTCTGTGATACCCTAAGTAATATAAAGCTTGTAGTCTTCAAGTTAAAAGTTACACCTGAAAGTCTGTGAGACCCTAAGTAATATAAAGCTTGTAGTCTTCAAGTTAAAAGTTACACCTGAAAGTCTGTGAGACCCTAAGTAATATAAGCTTGTAGTCTTCAAGTTAAAAGTTACACCTGAAAGTCTGTGAGACCCTTAGTAATATAAAGCTTGTAGTCTTCAAGTTAAAAGTTGCACCAGAAAGTCTGTGAGACCCTAAGTAATATAAAGCTTGTATCTTCAAGTTAAAAGTTACACCTGAAAGTCTGTGAGACCCTAAGTAATATAAGCTTGTAGTCTTCAAGTTAAAAGTTACACCAGAAAGTGTGTGAGACCCTAAGTAATAAAGCTTGTAGTCTTCAAGTTAAAAGTTGCACCAGAAAGTCTGTGAGACCCTAAGTAATATAAAGCTTGTAGTCTTCAAGTTAAAAGTTACACCTGAAAGTCTGTGAGGCCCTAAGTAATATAAAGCTTGTAGTCTTCAAGTTAAAAGTTACACCAGAAAGTCTGTGAGACCCTAAGTAATATAAAGCTTGTAGTCTTCAAGTTAAAAGTTACACCTGAAAGTCTGTGAGACCCTAAGTAATATAAAGCTTGTAGTCTTCAAGTTAAAAGTTACACCTGAAAGTCTGTGAGACCCTAAGTAATATAAAGCTTGTAGTCTTCAAGTTAAAAGTTACACCTGAAAGTCTGTGAGACCCTAAGTAATATAAAGCTTGTAGTCTTCAAGTTAAAAGTTACACCTGAAAGTCTGTGAGGCCCTAAGTAATATAAAGCTTGTAGTCTTCAAGTTAAAAGTTGCACCAGAAAGTCTGTGAGACCCTAAGTAATATAAAGCTTGTAGTCTTCAAGTTAAAAGTTACACCAGAAAGTCTGTGAGACCCTAAGTAATATAAAGCTTGTAGTCTTCAAGTTAAAAGTTACACCTGAAGTCTGTGAGACCCTAAGTAATATAAAGCTTGTAGTCTTCAAGTTAAAAGTTACACCTGAAAGTCTGTGAGACCCTAAGTAATATAAAGCTTGTAGTCTTCAAGTTAAAAGTTACACCTGAAGTCTGTGAGACCCTAAGTAATATAAAGCTTGTAGTCTTCAAGTTAAAAGTTACACCTGAAAGTCTGTGAGGCCCTAAGTAATATAAAGCTTGTAGTCTTCAAGTTAAAAGTTGCACCAGAAGTCTGTGAGACCCTAAGTAATATAAAGCTTGTAGTCTTCAAGTTAAAAGTTACACCGAAAGTCTGTGAGACCCTAAGTAATATAAAGCTTGTAGTCTTCAAGTTAAAAGTTACACCTGAAGTCTGTGAGACCCTAAGTAATATAAAGCTTGTAGTCTTCAAGTTAAAAGTTACACCTGAAAGTCTGTGAGGCCCTAAGTAATATAAAGCTTGTAGTCTTCAAGTTAAAAGTTGCACCAGAAAGTCTGTGAGACCCTAAGTAATATAAAGCTTGTAGTCTTCAAGTTAAAAGTTGCACCAGAAAGTCTGTGAGACCCTAAGTAATATAAAGCTTGTAGTCTTCAAGTTAAAAGTTACACCTGAAAGTCTGTGAGACCCTAAGTAATATAAAGCTTGTAGTCTTCAAGTTAAAAGTTACACCTGAAAGTCTGTGAGACCCTAAGTAATATAAAGCTTGTAGTCTTCAAGTTAAAAGTTACACCTGAAAGTCTGTGAGACCCTAAGTAATAAAGCTTGTAGTCTTCAAGTTAAAAGTTGCACCAGAAAGTCTGTGAGACCCTAAGTAATATAAAGCTTGTAGTCTTCAAGTTAAAAGTTACACCTGAAAGTCTGTGAGACCCTAAGTAATATAAAGCTTGTAGTCTTCAAGTTAAAAGTTACACCAGAAAGTGTGTGAGACCCTAAGTAATATAAAGCTTGTAGTCTTCAAGTTAAAAGTTGCACCAGAAAGTCTGTGAGACCCTAAGTAATATAAAGCTTGTAGTCTTCAAGTTAAAAGTTACACCTGAAAGTCTGTGAGGCCCTAAGTAATATAAAGCTTGTAGTCTTCAAGTTAAAAGTTGCACCAGAAAGTCTGTGAGACCCTAAGTAATATAAAGCTTGTAGTCTTCAAGTTAAAATTTACACCTGAAAGTCTGTGAGACCCTAACCTATACCTTGTGCAGTATATGCCTAAATCCAACAATGATCCCAATATCTTACTATTTCTCTATCTGTCAAGTCTAAAGTAGATTTTTTTCTGTTTCTCTTTCTATAACGTCTAAAGTAGAGTGTGTCTATGTCTAATACGTCTAAAGTGGATTTAGTCTATTTCTCTTTCTGCTACACCTAAAGTGGATTTAGTCTATTTCTCCTTCTGTCAATTCTGAAGTAGATTTTGTCTATTTCTCTTTCTGTCACGTGTAATGTAGATTCTGTATATTTCTCTTTCTATCATGTCTAAAGTAGATTTTGTCTATATTTTTTTGTCTTAAACCAGTTAGACACATTTTCTAAATGTAAGCAACGGGCCGTCATGATGTAGACGGTCTAGACATGGCACAACCCAACTTACTCAGCCCCAATTTTCGGCGGGGGGGGGGGGGTGGTGGTCTAATGGGTACATTGCTCCGGACCCCAGAGTGAGTGCCCGTACTGAATTTTAAAAAAAAGTCTAATCCGGAGGAAGGGAAGAGATGGAGAAGAAACAGTTCTACACCGCTTTACAAAATTCCTTTCCACGGTCTTGAACTCGCCATATTAGGGACAAACGTTATTCCGTTGTGTATTCATGTGATTCCTAAAGCAGCGTTTTTAAGTTGGTCTCTGACCTACTTTCTGCCATCTTCCCCTCCCCCAAATCCCTCGGCCGCAGACAGTGGCGGTTTGTACAAGCCGTCTTCCACCACAAACAATGGGTGGTCGCCGCGAGGTTTACAGTTGGGCGAAAGTCTGGCCTGGCGTCTTTAGTTACCGCCTTCTTCCGCTTGCGCCAAACATTTGGCCTGTGTTGTTGCCAGATTTTTCTTTATTACGGACCATCTGTCGTCTGTACCACAGAAGAGCTCGCCCACAGAAGCAAGTCCAGCTCCAGTTTGAAGAGCGGTATTTTGTTTGGTTCGTTTGTTTATACGACGCAGGAGATAAAGCGGGTAACATTAATTAAAAGGAGATAACGATGTTTAAATTTAAACATTTAAAATATGGTGGCCAAGTCAAGAAGAACAATAAATTTTGCTGAAAACATGCAGTTGAAAAATGAGCAAAAGTAGGACAGCGATAAAAACGAGCAAGAAAATCAAGAGAAGTATAATGTTGACCAGATGATAAAAGTCCTGGAAATATGGCACATGATGATGATAAATAAATGAAAGTGATAATATCAAGCAGTGGTCCTTAATATTTTTGTTTTAACCATGGACTCCCCTGTCCGGTCAGAGAACATCTGTGGACCTTCTGTGTCCGGTCAGAGAACATCTGTGGACCTTCTGTGTCCGGTCAGAGAACATCTGTGGACCTTCTGTGTCCGGTCAGAGAACATCTGTGGACCTTCTGTGTCCGGTCAGAGAACATCTGTGGACCTTCTGTGTCCGGTCAAAGAACATATGTGGACCTTCTGTGTCCGGTCAGAGAACATATGTGGACCTTCTGTGTCCGGTCAGAGAACATCTGTGGACCTTCTGTGTCCGGTCAGAGAACATCTGTGGACCTTCTGTGTCCGGTCAGAGAACATATGTGGACCTTCTGTGTCCGGTCAGAGAACATATGTGGACCTTCTGTGTCCGGTCAGAGAACATCTGTGGACCTTCTGTGTCCGGTCAGAGAACATCTGTGGACCCCTCTGTGTCCGGTCAGAGAACATATGTGGACCCTCGTGTCCGGTCAGAGAACATATGTGGACCCCCTTTTTCTACAAAAAAATAAGGCAATGATAAGAGCCTAAAGAATCCTCTACACTCAGTCTATTTTCTCGTCTCTGTATGCCCCCAAAAATCCTTCCTTGGATCCACTGGAGGTCCATAAACTACAGGTTAAGAACCTCGGTCCCAAGGGAAATCGAAGGAGATGAAAATGCAGTTAAAAAAAAAAAAGCACAACTAGTCTTTTGGCCACTTCCTTCTTCAGGAAAAACAAAAAGAGAAGAATGTGATGGATTCATGTTCCTTGGTTTTTCAGGGTAGAGTCTCCTGTGGCACATCTGGTGTCAGTCGATGTAAGACAACCTCGTTTATCAAAATCTCGCCATCTTGAAGTGGTGTTCCTGCCCTCACCTTCGTCCGTGTGTTATCCTGTGTTATAGATGGATCATCATCACTGCACCCTGGACATGCCTACAGGTGCTCCGATCTCCTCCACGATATATCGCTCAGCGTACAGCCACCCAGTGTGGCCAGTTCAGCGCTGACTGACTATTCATGCGACGGGAACAGCGCTCAGCCCTTGCCAAGCCTTTCTTCACTCTCAACTCGTGCATTCGAGACAGCGAGGCCAAGTCACCTCTCCCAAAGTCCTCCTCTCTTCTAAGCTCTCTGAGGGCTTTAACAGTGTCCTCACGATCCATCGGTTGGCCATCATCGAACGTGGCCAGACCAGCCAATCTATCTGCTCTCTCATTGTCTTGGACACCAGCATGACCTGGGACCAAAAAATGACGGTGACACTGGGAATCTTTGGCCTCTGCAAGGAATTCAGCCACTGCCTGGACACTGATTCCGTCGGAACCTTTCGGATCATGCTCAGGACACAGATGTGACCTTGCTACTCTAGCCAAATAAATGACTTCGCCGCCATGATCTCTATCGCCTCGCTGCTGGTTGTCATTGTCCAGGCACGGCTAGCAGACTGGACATGACCACCACCAGAGAGTGCCCGTGAATGCCCAGGCGCTCCGCTGATGACGGACAAAAGACCCATCCGTGCAGACCCATCCTTGACGTTGGAGTTCTCGTTTCTGAAAGCTTGCCCCGTATGTTTCACAACAAAAGTATCAGGTCCCCGTTTCTGAACTGAGCCGACCGAAAATCACTTTTAGCATTACAAGGAACTGATTGTCTCTTCCCCCGCTAGCTCATATAATTTTTTGTCCACTTTAAGTTTTCAAGGTGGCGAAATAGCTGGTGCACTCACCTCTCACCTTGAACGTCGATGGTTCAGCACCAGCACATCTGATGTCCCAGTCTGTGACATAATGTATGATCACCAGCACATCTGGTGTCCCAATCAATATTTGAACACCAAGGCCACATTCCCTACATACCTCATTATCTTGGAGTAGGTCACTAGGATTATATTTCTGTCTTGGTAAACGTAATACAGGCTGGCCATAAAGTCCATCTTTGATTGAGAAACTTCAGTTCTTAAAAGCTATGCTAGACGGAAACGCGAACTCTGTAGCGCTGCATTTACAGCCTCTTCAATAGGTAGCAGAGAAATCTGGGAAGGTAAGTGAGGCCAGGCGTGATACTGACCACATCAGACTTTCACGTGCTGTAAGGACGTCGAAACACAGGCCTAACACTGCATCCCCAAATATGCCTTAACGGCACAGGAACAGGGATTTTACCTTCACCTAACAAGTGGAGCTGCAGCCAAAGTATCACAATGGCTCCTATGAAGGAGAGAGTCAAGTTTGTGTTTCCAGATCGATGGATTGGGAGGGATGGTCCAACACGCGGTCAACCACGTCAACCACGTTCTCTGGACATTTCCCCATGTGTTTTTTTCTTTTTTTTTTAATGGGGGTATACTAAAGATAACATTTTCTGTTCACCAGTTACTGATTTTCAAACCCGGAAGACAAGGATAACGGTTGCTATAGCGACGGTGAGTAAAAGGGATGCTAGACGCAAGGTGAGCATGCTGAAGTGTATAGAACATTCAGAAAAATTACTTTCTGTGTTGAGGTTGAATTTGCGAACAAGCCACAAGTTTGTGCTTAGCATAGTTTCCATGTAATGTATCTATCAACTAAAGAAATAGACAACAAATTAGACTCTTTTGAAAACAAATGCCTAAGGAAAATAGTCCGTATAAAGTGGAACGAATTCAAGAACACGGCAGAGATAAAGCAGATGAGCGAACAGCAACTGTGGACCCTCGTGTCCGGTCAGAGAACATCTGTGGACCCCCATGTCCGGTCAGAGAACATCTGTGGACCCCCTTTTTCTACAAAAAAATAAGGCAATGATAAGAGCCTAAAGAATCCTCTACACTCAGTCTATTTTCTCGTCTCTGTATGCCCCCAAAAATCCTTCCTTGGATCCACTGGAGGTCCATAAACTACAGGTTAAGAACCTCGGTCCCAAGGGAAATCGAAGGAGATGAAAATGCAGTTAAAAAAAAAAAGCACAACTAGTCTTTTGGCCACTTCCTTCTTCAGGAAAAACAAAAAGAGAAGAATGTGATGGATTCATGTTCCTTGGTTTTTCAGGGTAGAGTCTCCTGTGGCACATCTGGTGTCAGTCGATGTAAGACAACCTCGTTTATCAAAATCTCGCCATCTTGAAGTGGTGTTCCTGCCCTCACCTTCGTCCGTGTGTTATCCTGTGTTATAGATGGATCATCATCACTGCACCCTGGACATGCCTACAGGTGCTCCGATCTCCTCCACGATATATCGCTCAGCGTACAGCCACCCAGTGTGGCCAGTTCAGCGCTGACTGACTATTCATGCGACGGGAACAGCGCTCAGCCCTTGCCAAGCCTTTCTTCACTCTCAACTCGTGCATTCGAGACAGCGAGGCCAAGTCACCTCTCCCAAAGTCCTCCTCTCTTCTAAGCTCTCTGAGGGCTTTAACAGTGTCCTCACGATCCATCGGTTGGCCATCATCGAACGTGGCCAGACCAGCCAATCTATCTGCTCTCTCATTGTCTTGGACACCAGCATGACCTGGGACCAAAAAATGACGGTGACACTGGGAATCTTTGGCCTCTGCAAGGAATTCAGCCACTGCCTGGACACTGATTCCGTCGGAACCTTTCGGATCATGCTCAGGACACAGATGTGACCTTGCTACTCTAGCCAAATAAATGACTTCGCCGCCATGATCTCTATCGCCTCGCTGCTGGTTGTCATTGTCCAGGCACGGCTAGCAGACTGGACATGACCACCACCAGAGAGTGCCCGTGAATGCCCAGGCGCTCCGCTGATGACGGACAAAAGACCCATCCGTGCAGACCCATCCTTGACGTTGGAGTTCTCGTTTCTGAAAGCTTGCCCCGTATGTTTCACAACAAAAGTATCAGGTCCCCGTTTCTGAACTGAGCCGACCGAAAATCACTTTTAGCATTACAAGGAACTGATTGTCTCTTCCCCCGCTAGCTCATATAATTTTTTGTCCACTTTAAGTTTTCAAGGTGGCGAAATAGCTGGTGCACTCACCTCTCACCTTGAACGTCGATGGTTCAGCACCAGCACATCTGATGTCCCAGTCTGTGACATAATGTATGATCACCAGCACATCTGGTGTCCCAATCAATATTTGAACACCAAGGCCACATTCCCTACATACCTCATTATCTTGGAGTAGGTCACTAGGATTATATTTCTGTCTTGGTAAACGTAATACAGGCTGGCCATAAAGTCCATCTTTGATTGAGAAACTTCAGTTCTTAAAAGCTATGCTAGACGGAAACGCGAACTCTGTAGCGCTGCATTTACAGCCTCTTCAATAGGTAGCAGAGAAATCTGGGAAGGTAAGTGAGGCCAGGCGTGATACTGACCACATCAGACTTTCACGTGCTGTAAGGACGTCGAAACACAGGCCTAACACTGCATCCCCAAATATGCCTTAACGGCACAGGAACAGGGATTTTACCTTCACCTAACAAGTGGAGCTGCAGCCAAAGTATCACAATGGCTCCTATGAAGGAGAGAGTCAAGTTTGTGTTTCCAGATCGATGGATTGGGAGGGATGGTCCAACACGCGGTCAACCACGTCAACCACGTTCTCTGGACATTTCCCCATGTGTCTTTTTTCTTTTTTTTTTTAATGGGGGTATACTAAAGATAACATTTTCTGTTCACCAGTTACTGATTTTCAAACCCGGAAGACAAGGATAACGGTTGCTATAGCGACGGTGAGTAAAAGGGATGCTAGACGCAAGGTGAGCATGCTGAAGTGTATAGAACATTCAGAAAAATTACTTTCTGTGTTGAGGTTGAATTTGCGAACAAGCCACAAGTTTGTGCTTAGCATAGTTTCCATGTAATGTATCTATCAACTAAAGAAATAGACAACAAATTAGACTCTTTTGAAAACAAATGCCTAAGGAAAATAGTCCGTATAAAGTGGAACGAATTCAAGAACACGGCAGAGATAAAGCAGATGAGCGAACAGCAACTTGTCTCATGGGTGATCGGAAAAAGGAGATGAACATATGTCGGTCACGCAATGAGAAGAAACAATCAGAGAATCAAAACACAAGCTATCAAGTGGAGCACAACAGGCCGAAGAAAAAGATGTCGACCACGTGAAACTCTAAAGAGGACATTGTTAAGAAAGGCCAAATTAGTAGGCATAAAATCCCTTATGAGACTGAAAAGCTTGCCGAAAACCGGAAAACTTGGCGAAGTACCATGCGAGCCCTATGTGACGTTTAACGGTACGGGAAGGATGTAAGATGCAGAATGTATCAAGTGCCACGCCTGCTAGCGTTGACGGTCAAAACTCTCCATAACTCTCTGCTTTGAGTTGCCTCTACGAGTTCTTCTTGTCTCCTCAATTTATGCAAATTTTCCAATCCATTCAGGATTTTCTCTTTTGGTCTGCCTCGGCGTCTTTTCCCCTCTAACTTTCCTGTTGTCACGATGTGTTTTAGTTTTTTTTTTCATGAAATGTTACGTAAATTTAGACTGTCTTTTCCTGATTGTTGTAGTTATTTGTCTGTCTGTCTGTCTGTCCGTCCGTCCGTCCGTCTGTCTGTCTGTCTGTCTGTCTGTCTGTCTAAATGTTTTCATTTGATTTTCTTGCCGTCCATGGTGTCCTTAACATTCTTGTAAGAAACCACATTTCCCTGGCTCCAGACGTTGGTGGATCTCTTTAGGAACTATCCAGGCTTCTCATTCACGGATCAGAACCAGCCCCACGTGGCACTGGAGCACCCTTTCTCTTACATTCAGTGACCGTGATTTATTGTACAAAATACTTTTCATGTTTTTTGGAAGATTATCCTCTCTTGGGTTGTTAGTTTTTGTGTAGTAAATATTTGAACTTCGAGAAAAAGATCCTCATCCTGTACATGTAGCTTCCACATCTCGCTACGGAGGTGTTCTCTCTCTTGTCTTGATCTGCAACCCACGAAACTGAAGCAAGTATTTCACGTTTATATTGGTTAGTAAAGAAGGTTAAACAGGGAGAACTTAAGTATTTCGGACATATTAAACATCGTGAGAGTTTGATGAACACAGTCTTTGAAGGGTACAGAATGGGGAAAAAAGAAAGAGAGGAAGGCTAAGGCGAAGACATTGTTGATGATCTGCGAATGGATGCATCAGTAGCAGGGCATCTAAGGTACAACCGAGAGGCCTACAGGATAGCTGTCAGAGAGCTAAAAGTTCCACGAAGGACACGCTAATGAAAGAATGGATGAATGAATTGGTTTTAAAAAGTATTGTGTTTCGAACTTTAGAGAAGAGCGATCCCTCAGAGTTGTGGACACGGCACCTGATGATGATGAATGTTTTAATTTACATTAATTAACGAATGCCAATTTTAACGGTAATTTATAATAGCTGTCCCCCTCCTTTCCTCCTGGAAATTCTGTTAAATGTAATTATGATGCTGGCTCCTCATTCACGAGCTGGCGATGGAAGAGTGAGTTTCAGCCATGCTGTGAAAAGAATCAAATATGTCTTCTCTTTTGTGTGATTGTTTCATGCGTGAGTGTGTGTGTGTGTGTGTGTGAGAGAGAGAGAGAGAGAGAGAGAGAGAGTTTTCCCCCTTTCTAAAGATTACATCCCCTTTATCACAAGTTTTCTAGTGCGATTATTTCCTCCTGATGTATCTTCACAATGGCTTTACATTAAAAAAAAAATGTTAACTTCTTCCATATCATCAAATTCCAGAGAGCAGATGTTAAAACCTTTCAAAAACTTTTCCACTCTTGGCTCGTAGCGCCAGGTTTTAGGAAGAAAAAAATGATGAGAGTTTTTTTTTGTGGTGAAAATTTTGCCCAAGTTTGAAGAGTTGCGTCAGTTTCTCTGGACTTTCATGGCAGAAATTTAAATCGATTATTCAGAAAAGATTCGAATTTAGGGAAAAAACATGGATGCAGGTTTTGTTAAGAGATGTTTGAGAGTGTGGAGACTTGATGTGGGAAAGTGTGGAGAGAGCGGTGGAGAGTGATAGGGAGAAAGATGGAGAGAATGATGGAGGATCTTGGAGAGAATGATAGAAAGAGTCGGGGAAAAATGATAGAGAATAGTAGAGAGAATGACGGAGAGAGTTGTGGAGAGAATGATAGAAAGAGTCGTGTAGAGAATGATAGAGAGAGAGAGAGAGTCGTGGAGAGAGTGATATAAAAAGTCGTGGAGAGAATGATAGAAAGAGTGGTCGAGAGAATGATAGAAAGAGAGTGAGAGAGTCGTGGACAGAATGATAGAAAGAGTGATCGAGAGAATGATGGGAAGAGTCTTGGAAAGAATGATAGAAAGAGAGTGAGAGAGTCGTGGACAGAATGATAGAAAGAGTGATCGAGAGAATGATGGGAAGAGTCTTGGAAAGAATGATAGAAAGAGGCGTGGACAGAATAATGAGAAATCATGAAGAAAATGATAGAAAGAGTCGTGGCGAGAATGAGAGAGAGTCGTGGACAGAATGACGGAGGGAGTTGCGGAGAGACTGACAGAAAGAATCGTGGAGATAATGACAGAAAAAGAAGTGGAGAGAATGTTAGAAAAAGTCGTTGAGAGAATGACAGAAAAAGAAGTGGAGAGAATGTTAGAAAAAGTCGTGGAGAGAATGATAGAAAAAGAAGTGGAGATAATGTTAGAAAAAGTCGTGGAGAGAATGACAGAAAAAGAAGTGGAGAGAATGACAGAAAAAGAAGTGGAGAGAATGACAGAAAAAGTCGATGAGAGAATGATGGAGAGAGTCGCGGAGAGAATGGTAAAGAAAGAATGGAAGAATGGTGGAGATAATGGTAGAGAAAAGAGTGGAAAGAATGGTGGAGATAATGGTAGAGAAAAGAGTGGAAAGAATGGTGGAGATAATGGTAGAGAAAAGAGTGGAAAGAATGATGGAGATAATGGTAGAGAAAAGAGTGGAAAGAACGATGGAGACAGGCGTTGAGAGAACGGTTTATAGATTAAAAGAGACAGCTTTGAAGAGAATAATGTAGAGAATAATAAAAAGAATAATGAAGCGTATGATAGAGAGAATGATGGAGAAAAGGTTGATGGGCCTGGATAAAAAACAACAAAGAAATAAGATAAACTTCATCTACAACATGAAAGACTGCATAAGTAAGCTGAGGGGACATTATTATTATTGTTATTGTCGTTATGATTCTTATTGAAGGCATTATTTGTCTTTTTATAGATACATTTCTGGAATGAATATTTGAAAACGATATTATTTCTTGTATATGAAATTACTGACATTCTGTATTAGTTTCTATTCAAGCAGATGAGCTCTCTAACTAGAGGCTACAGACAGATGAACTATCTAGCAACAGGCTACAGACAGATGAACTATCTAGCTACAGGCTACAGACAGATGAACTATCCAGCTACATGGTACAGACAGATGAACTATCTAGCTACAGGCTACAGATAGATGATCTATGTAGAGCTTATCTTACGTACAGATTATTTTACGTACATACTACTGTGGAAAGTTTCTAGCCACAGTTTAGAGAAATGTCGATTGCGGTAAAACTTGTTCTATAAATGAAGGTAGATGAAGGTGTGTGCTTCAGTTTTACAAAATAATAGAAAGAGTGAGGAAAGTAAACAGAAACAAGAATGGCAGAAAGTAAGATGAGAACATAAAAATGAAGAACATACAACAGTTCACTATTTCAGCGAAACCTTTTTCAAGAATCACATACAAAAACAACACAACAGATAAAACATACACACAAGAAATAGATGAAAAATAAAAAAAAACGTATCTTTTTTGGTTTCCTCCTTGAAAGTCAGACGCGCACAAAATGCGCCCAGATAAACATAGGTAAATGTGATCCTTGAAGAAAGACTTTCGCCGAAATATTGATTTGTTGTATGTTCTTCATTTATAGATGCTCATCTTACTTTCTGCCAGTCCTGTTTCCGCCCACTCTCCTCACTCTTTCTTTCTTCCTGTAAAACGGAACCATCCACCTCCATCTACCTTTGCAAGTAGAGATTTACAAGCAGATTCTCGTTGTAAGTGTCTAGCTACAGGTTTAAGGCAGATTATTGTGGAATGTTTCTGACTACGTATTATAAATAATGATGTAAGGAATGTCACTCCACACCCTGTGGTTGTTGACAGGCCGTCTTCTGTAATGTTTATAGTCGTTGTGCTACTTCTTAGGTCAAGTCTTCGCCATTGACTGCAGGTTCTACGACTGGCGGGCAGCAAAGACCAGGTAGGATTATTCACTGAAGCTGTCCTGCACAAAGAAAGACCAAGGCGAAGGTGGCTGCAAGACATCGTTGATGGTCTGCGAATGGATGCATCTGCAGCAGGCCATCTTGCTTACAACCGAGAGACCTACAGAAGAGCTGTTAGCGATGGAGCTTAAGGAGAAGTTTACTTCTATACTGACCAGGAGACTATCGTTCCAGTTTCATGTAAGCCCCCCCCCCCCCAGAATACGTGGAAAGCCACAAGGATCAGCTGTCATTGTGATCTCTCATCAACATTACCGTGGCGTGGTAGAAAAGCAAAGGGGATGTGCCCCATGGATCTCGGACAACAATAACAAACAAAATAAGCAACTATAACAATTAAAACATCCAAAAGAAGAAAAAAAAACAGTAACAATCAAAGTTATTACCCAAATAATTAAATTACAAACTCATATTTCAGTTACAGAAAAATGTAATTGATCTTCATGTAGGTTTTTCAGTAACATTTCAACCAGATATATTTTGTTTGGTTGAGTAATCAGTGCTTCCCTGCGTTATCATCGTTGCACTTTAATCTCCTGTCTGTACACAACAAACCCAGAGTGCCACAACTGGTTTTAACATTTCTCCAAATTCTTCAAAGAGCCAAAGAGGGAGGAAACTTAATTTTTACCGCAAGTTTTTTTAAAACTCTGGCACGTCAATTTGGGATATTAAAAAACCGGCAGTTTCAACTACTATAAAGCTCCGACGTGCTTCAAAAATTACGAAACAAACATCCTTCAGATGTCACATAATCAGCTTTGCACAGGCTACATGCATAATTAAAAACAAACAAAAAATTCCCCAGTATGAAGATTAAAATTCTATTTTGGAACCATAATCCACACACAGAAGTCATATATTTTTTAATATTGTATAATTCATACCGTATTACAAAAGGTATTATTATCGATCTGTGTTGATACATTGTATCAGACTTTGTCAGGTCCTGCGGGGAGATGAGAGACCCTTACAACAAGCTATCTAAACATTTACAAATATCGTTATACGAGGGAGCTACATGACAGGAACATAAAACAGGACATTACAGCAGCTGGCATAAGCAATGCCGTACTTGTGTTGCAAAGTATGCCAACGGCCTAAGATAGTATCTGACGTATAAGGCATATACAAAATAATGCAGTCTCCTATCACCGTATTTCTGGCCCCCAAAAAAATAAAACTGTTTCATTTTACATAACAAAGAACATGTTTCTAAATAGAAAACTTAGGAATAACATTGAAGGCAGCTCATGCGCGCCTGCTTATTCAAACTAAACCACCCGTGCAGATGTGTATGTTTTATGTGTGACTGCACATGTGCGTATGTTATTGTGCTTTCAATAAACTTGGTTTCTGTTGCGCAGTGAATGTCAGGATGAAATATGTGGACCTCCCCTCTCCCATGTTTATTTAGCAGGTTTTACAACGAAAGAATTCGCTCATTTATCACCATCAGGTCAAGATAAAAGTCTCTTCTAGCCCTTCGTGCAAATTCACGTGGCGACCAAGCGTCCGCTAAGACGTCCCGCTGGCGACCAGATGCCGCCGGCCAAAGCCCTTCCTCACTTCCTTGTAGCTTTGAAAACAGTATTGTGGGCCAGTCAGGAGAACAATGCAAGGGTCTTCTTCTTCGTGGAGCTAAGTGATAATTATAGCACTGGTGCCACATGGGAAGATCTTTCTATGCCCTGTAGCATTTGCGTGTTGTAGCGGGGTGTGAAGTGTTAGTGCCTTCACATTTCTAGATCACTGCAGCATCTGAGGTAGGGATGCCAGCAACTTGCCTCGCTGTCTTTGTTTTCCTAGAGATACCCCAGGTACCTATCTCTGGGGGCTAGGAAAACCCCAGGTACCCATTTCTGGGGGCTAGGAAAACCCCAGGTACCCATTTCTGGGGGCTAGGAAAACCCCAGGTACCCATTTCTGGGGGCTAGGAAAACCCCAGGTACCCATTTCTGGGGGCTAGGAAAACCCCAGGTACCCATTTCTGGGGGCTAGGAAAACCCCAGGTACCCATTTCTGGGGGCTAGGAAAACCCCAGGTATCCATTTCTGGGGGCTAGGAAAACCCCAGGTACCCATTTCTGGGGGCTAGGTGAACCCACGGTGCCGGTCGGTCAGAAAAAAAACTTCAACTCGAGTGCGAAATCGAAACAGGGACCGTCTGATCGACAAGCGAGCGCTCTAACCACTACACCACCGTGGCACCACATTGGAAGACCCTGAACCAAATTATCTTATGAGCATAATATATGACAGCTTCATCATCATCATCATCATCACCACCATCATGAACATCATCGGCTGTCAGCAAAAAGGACCCCTTCTGGAAAACATAACATACAGAACACCGTATATTTACAAACGTACAGGACAAAAATTATTTGTATATACTTTTAAAAAAAAAGATGGCCAAAAACTGCGATGTCCACACTTCTGTGTGAAGCTAAGCCTGTGTAGAAAGACCAAAAAATAAGGAAGAATATTTTACTTATTCCACACAAAATGGCCAAGAAGAATCCGAAGAGGTTCTTGGCTACTAATCAGACATACCACAGACATACTCACTCAAAGCAGACAAAGAGAGACAGTTGCAGGTAGAAAACAATCCATGGAGATCTGTACAATTTGGTACATGTATTCTCCGGAAAGACCCGAAAGCTATTTTTAGAACAGATGCGCAACTGATACCAGAAGGAGCGAAGAAGCCTTCTGGTGTAGATGTTTACTTGCGTCAAGATAGGCGGAAATATATCTCGTGAGAATCCCGTCCCGTTTATCCCGTTTGTCAGTTAGAGACTCGGGTTTGTCAGCCGTGATAGCCATTGGTATTGTCCCCATGGCAGTTGAGTCCGCTGAAGTATCACTGCATTTCCCTGGGGTTTTTTTTTTCTAGTTACATTCCGAGTCCGCGGAAAAAAAATCCCCGCATTTTCCCACTCCCCATCCGACACGATGTGTGTGCCCTAAGGTCTTTATCGCATCGGCTTCACAGAACATTCTGCTATTATGTCCAGAGAAAAGAGATCAAGAACAGTTACTGAGATCTGAATGAAAGACATGAAAAAGGCCAGACAGATACAACCTGGCAAATGACACCAGAAGCCCAGATGGACATAATGAAACACCCACGCACTGTATGTAAGAAAACACCCACACACTATATGTAAGAAAACACCCACACACTATATGTAAGAAAACATCCACACACTATATGTAAGAAAACACTCACACACTATATGTAAGAAAATATCCACACACTATATGTAAGAAAATATCCACACACTGTATGTAAGAAAACATCCACACACTATATGTAAGAAAACATCCACACACTGTATGTAAGAAAACATCCACACACTGTATGTAAGAAAACATCCACACACTATATGTAAGAAAACATCCACACACTGTATGTAAGAAAACATCCACACACTATATGTAAGAAAACATCCACACACTATGTAAGAAAGACTTTCGCCGAAATATTGATTTGTTGTATGTTCTTCATTTATAGATGCTCATCTTACTTTCTGCCAGTCCTGTTTCCGCCCACTCTCCTCACTCTTTCTTTCTTCCTGTAAAACGGAACCATCCACCTCCATCTACCTTTGCAAGTAGAGATTTACAAGCAGATTCTCGTTGTAAGTGTCTAGCTACAGGTTTAAGGCAGATTATTGTGGAATGTTTCTGACTACGTATTATAAATAATGATGTAAGGAATGTCACTCCACACCCTGTGGTTGTTGACAGGCCGTCTTCTGTAATGTTTATAGTCGTTGTGCTACTTCTTAGGTCAAGTCTTCGCCATTGACTGCAGGTTCTACGACTGGCGGGCAGCAAAGACCAGGTAGGATTATTCACTGAAGCTGTCCTGCACAAAGAAAGACCAAGGCGAAGGTGGCTGCAAGACATCGTTGATGGTCTGCGAATGGATGCATCTGCAGCAGGCCATCTTGCTTACAACCGAGAGACCTACAGAAGAGCTGTTAGCGATGGAGCTTAAGGAGAAGTTTACTTCTATACTGACCAGGAGACTATCGTTCCAGTTTCATGTAAGCCCCCCCCCCCCCAGAATACGTGGAAAGCCACAAGGATCAGCTGTCATTGTGATCTCTCATCAACATTACCGTGGCGTGGTAGAAAAGCAAAGGGGATGTGCCCCATGGATCTCGGACAACAATAACAAACAAAATAAGCAACTATAACAATTAAAACATCCAAAAGAAGAAAAAAAAACAGTAACAATCAAAGTTATTACCCAAATAATTAAATTACAAACTCATATTTCAGTTACAGAAAAATGTAATTGATCTTCATGTAGGTTTTTCAGTAACATTTCAACCAGATATATTTTGTTTGGTTGAGTAATCAGTGCTTCCCTGCGTTATCATCGTTGCACTTTAATCTCCTGTCTGTACACAACAAACCCAGAGTGCCACAACTGGTTTTAACATTTCTCCAAATTCTTCAAAGAGCCAAAGAGGGAGGAAACTTAATTTTTACCGCAAGTTTTTTTAAAACTCTGGCACGTCAATTTGGGATATTAAAAAACCGGCAGTTTCAACTACTATAAAGCTCCGACGTGCTTCAAAAATTACGAAACAAACATCCTTCAGATGTCACATAATCAGCTTTGCACAGGCTACATGCATAATTAAAAACAAACAAAAATTCCCCAGTATGAAGATTAAAATTCTATTTTGGAACCATAATCCACACACAGAAGTCATATATTTTTTAATATTGTATAATTCATACCGTATTACAAAAGGTATTATTATCGATCTGTGTTGATACATTGTATCAGACTTTGTCAGGTCCTGCGGGGAGATGAGAGACCCTTACAACAAGCTATCTAAACATTTACAAATATCGTTATACGAGGGAGCTACATGACAGGAACATAAAACAGGACATTACAGCAGCTGGCATAAGCAATGCCGTACTTGTGTTGCAAAGTATGCCAACGGCCTAAGATAGTATCTGACGTATAAGGCATATACAAAATAATGCAGTCTCCTATCACCGTATTTCTGGCCCCCAAAAAAATAAAACTGTTTCATTTTACATAACAAAGAACATGTTTCTAAATAGAAAACTTAGGAATAACATTGAAGGCAGCTCATGCGCGCCTGCTTATTCAAACTAAACCACCCGTGCAGATGTGTATGTTTTATGTGTGACTGCACATGTGCGTATGTTATTGTGCTTTCAATAAACTTGGTTTCTGTTGCGCAGTGAATGTCAGGATGAAATATGTGGACCTCCCCTCTCCCATGTTTATTTAGCAGGTTTTACAACGAAAGAATTCGCTCATTTATCACCATCAGGTCAAGATAAAAGTCTCTTCTAGCCCTTCGTGCAAATTCACGTGGCGACCAAGCGTCCGCTAAGACGTCCCGCTGGCGACCAGATGCCGCCGGCCAAAGCCCTTCCTCACTTCCTTGTAGCTTTGAAAACAGTATTGTGGGCCAGTCAGGAGAACAATGCAAGGGTCTTCTTCTTCGTGGAGCTAAGTGATAATTATAGCACTGGTGCCACATGGGAAGATCTTTCTATGCCCTGTAGCATTTGCGTGTTGTAGCGGGGTGTGAAGTGTTAGTGCCTTCACATTTCTAGATCACTGCAGCATCTGAGGTAGGGATGCCAGCAACTTGCCTCGCTGTCTTTGTTTTCCTAGAGATACCCCAGGTACCTATCTCTGGGGGCTAGGAAAACCCCAGGTACCCATTTCTGGGGGCTAGGAAAACCCCAGGTACCCATTTCTGGGGGCTAGGAAAACCCCAGGTACCCATTTCTGGGGGCTAGGAAAACCCCAGGTACCCATTTCTGGGGGCTAGGAAAACCCCAGGTACCCATTTCTGGGGGCTAGGAAAACCCCAGGTACCCATTTCTGGGGGCTAGGAAAACCCCAGGTATCCATTTCTGGGGGCTAGGAAAACCCCAGGTACCCATTTCTGGGGGCTAGGTGAACCCACGGTGCCGGTCGGTCAGAAAAAAACTTCAACTCGAGTGCGAAATCGAAACAGGGACCGTCTGATCGACAAGCGAGCGCTCTAACCACTACACCACCGTGGCACCACATTGGAAGACCCTGAACCAAATTATCTTATGAGCATAATATATGACAGCTTCATCATCA
Organism: Achatina immaculata; assembly: GCA_009760885.1. Classification (NCBI taxonomy): domain Eukaryota; kingdom Metazoa; phylum Mollusca; class Gastropoda; order Stylommatophora; family Achatinidae; genus Lissachatina; species Lissachatina immaculata. Next base: position 52,541,645 of record CM019693.1, read on the forward strand.
TCATCATCATCACCACCATCATGAACATCATCGGCTGTCAGCAAAAAGGACCCCTTCTGGAAAACATAACATACAGAACACCGTATATTTACAAACGTACAGGACAAAAATTATTTGTATATACTTTTAAAAAAAAAGATGGCCAAAAACTGCGATGTCCACACTTCTGTGTGAAGCTAAGCCTGTGTAGAAAGACCAAAAATAAGGAAGAATATTTTACTTATTCCACACAAAATGGCCAAGAAGAATCCGAAGAGGTTCTTGGCTACTATCAGACATACCACAGACATACTCACTCAAAGCAGACAAGAGAGACAGTTGCAGGTAGAAAACATCCATGGAGATCTGTACAATTTGGTACATGTATTCTCCGGAAGACCCGAAAGCTATTTTTAGAACAGATGCGCAACTGATACCAGAAGGAGCGAAGAAGCCTTCTGGTGTAGATGTTTACTTGCGTCAAGATAGGCGGAAATATATCTCGTGAGAATCCCGTCCCGTTTATCCCGTTTGTCAGTTAGAGACTCGGGTTTGTCAGCCGTGATAGCCATTGGTATTGTCCCCATGGCAGTTGAGTCCGCTGAAGTATCACTGCATTTCCCTGGGGTTTTTTTTTTCTAGTTACATTCCGAGTCCGCGGAAAAAAAATCCCCGCATTTTCCCACTCCCCATCCGACACGATGTGTGTGCCCTAAGGTCTTTATCGCATCGGCTTCACAGAACATTCTGCTATTATGTCCAGAGAAAACACCCACACACTATATGTAAGAAAACATCCACACACTATATGTAAGAAAACATCCACACACTATATGTAAGAAAACATCCACACACTATATGTAAGAAAACATCCACACACTATATGTAAGAAAACATCCACACACTATATGTAAGAAAACATCCACACACTATATGTAAGAAAACATCCACACACTATATGTAAGAAAACATCCACACACTATATGTAAGAAAACATCCACACACTATATGTAAGAAAACATCCACACACTATATGTAAGAAAACATCCACACACTATATGTAAGAAAACATCCACACACTATATATAAGAAAACACCCACACACTATATGTAAGAAAACACCCACACACTATATGTAAGAAAACATCCACACACTATATGTAAGAAAACATCCACACACTATATGTAAGAAAACATCCACACACTATATGTAAGAAATATCCACACACTATATGTAAGAAAACATCCACACATAGTATATAAGAAAACACCCGCACACTATATATAAGAAAACACCCACACACTATATGTAAGAAAACACCCACACACTATATGTAAGAAAACACCCACACACTATATGTAAGAAAACACCCACACACTATATGTAAGAAAACACCCACACACTATATGTAAGAAAACACCCACACACTATATGTAAGAAAACACCCACACACTATATATAAGAAAACACCCACACACTATATATAAGAAAACACCCACACACTATATAAGAAAACACCCACACACTATATGTAAGAAAACACCCACACACTATATGTAAGAAAACATCCACACACTATATGTAAGAAAACATCCACACACTATATGTAAGAAAACATCCACACACTATATGTAAGAAATATCCACACACTATATGTAAGAAAACATCCACACATAGTATATAAGAAAACACCCGCACACTATATATAAGAAAACACCCACACACTATATGTAAGAAAACACCCACACACTATGTAAGAAAACACCCACACACTATATGTAAGAAAACACCCACACACTATATGTAAGAAAACACCCACACACTATATGTAAGAAAACACCCACACACTATATGTAAGAAAACACCCACACACTATATATAAGAAAACACCCACACACTATATATAAGAAAACACCCACACACTATATATAAGAAAACACCCACACACTATATGTAAGAAAACACCCACACACTATATGTAAGAAAACACCCGCAAGACACCACATGGCGGAGAGGAAGATTTTGTTTCTCGCTGTTGACCGGCCAGAGACAAGGATGGCTGCAGATATATCACAGACCTAGTGAACAACCTACATCGACTCAAAAGTCTCACACAGACCAGTGTCCATGTACTAGTGGAGTCCAGACTCCAGAACATATCCTTCAAGAGTGCCCAAACCATGCGGACTTGAGACGAGAGACATGGCCCAAGGACACAAACCTGGGGCAAAAGCTTTAGGGGCTTCTAACAGGACCTGGAGAGGATTGCAGGCGTTGCCATGTCGACAGGGATCAGGATCTGATGTGACCAGCACGCTGGAACTCAGAAGAAGATCACAGACCCAAGCTCCGTACTTGTGGAAGAATCACAATTTTTTTTCCTGTTCTTTTCGAAGTGGATTAAATCAGACCCAGCGACCTTGAACAGAAAACTCGCTTGCCTGGTGAGCAAAAACTCAAAACTCCTACATCTGTCAGACGAATGCAGGATGTTGATTATCTTAAAAAAAGATAAAGTAAAAAAAAAAGAGAAAGAAAGTATATTGCAGTACCATAAACACTGAAATAAAAAAGTGACAAATTTATGTGATAAACTGCCTTATTTATATTTCACCGTTTATCTCTTAACATGTGATGCTATACCAGACAGGCAGTAATGTTTTACAATGACATAAAAGGGGATATAACTCACACAGATATTTAGAAAATAAAGTTTTACAATGAATAAAAAGGAATATAACTCACGCAGATACTTAGAAAATAAAGTTTTACAATGACATAAAAGGGGATATAACTCACGCAGATACTTAGAAAATAAAGTTTTACAATGACATAAAAGGGGATATAACTCACGCAGATACTTAGAAAATAAAGTTATGCATTCAACGCCAGAAATAGGGCACTCTCAGAGAAGACGATAGTGGTATCTGGCCCAACAGACCGCTTCAGGTCAAGACCCTCCTTAAGCGCTACCTTCTTTAAACATGGTGTCGGGGAAAAGCTGAGCCTGCTCAACAAGGAGAATGGCTCATTCGATATCAACGGGGCTTCGTGAGCAGAAGGTGGCAGTTGGCAACTCTTACTTCCACCAGAGCTACGGAGCACTTGCACCACCCTAGGATCCTTCTTCACAGCGCAAGACCAAGTCAGTAATGGACCTGTTCACAGTGGAGGGGGGCGATAGCCCTTTAAGATATTAAATTGTTATTATTATTATTACTATTATTATTATTATTCTTGTCGGCTTGGTTGGCTGAGTGGTTAGGCGCTCGGTCTACCGATCCAGGGGTACCTAGTTCAAATCCCAGCAGCGGGATTTTTTTCTGGTACCACCACAACAAAAAGGCCCCGCGGTCCACCCAGCCGCTAAAAATGGCCACCAGAGAAATCTGTGAAGGTAAAATGCCGCCAGACATGACACAGACCCCATCACAAGCCGAAGGTCATGGAAAATACGGGCTTAACACCTTTTCCTGGTTTGCCTTAATGGCGTGGAAATGGGAATTTTTAAAAAAAAATTGATTATTAATCATGTGTAATCATAGCGACCAAACACAAGCGCTCGTGTTAATCATGTTTATTGTGGATTAACCCGTGCTAAGGAAGACATATAAAAGTATAAATCTGGTGGTTAATTAACGAAACAAATTCATAAATTAATCAATAAGTAATATTCGCTACGCGTTTTTTTTGTCTAAATTTGAGTGAAAATGTCTACTTATTATTTTGTTCTTTATCCCGTCTTCTTTTTTTCTTTGTGTGTGTTTTTCTACTTTCTCATAGCTCTCGTTCTTTTAGTCATACTGGACCAGCCTAAGCAGCCTCAATGAGTCGATTCCAGCTTTAGACAGCACCCAGAAGGGGATCTCCTCTAAGACCCGTAACCCGCGGGCAAGTCTGGGGACGTGTGGTATCGTTTGGCCGGACAAGCTCGCGATAATCGTTCCCTCGTCTGGATTGCCCGGGTTCTAAAGAAGATTTCCCAACGTTATTTCCGGACCATGCAGGATTATGCCCGGGCCGCTGGAAGTTTTACAATCGGATTAGGATTTGGAGGGGATGAGTCTGAAAATACCCGCAGAAACATAAGCGGACATATAAAAATTGGAGAGATGTTTAGAAAGAGAGATGTACATAGAGAGACAGTATGTAGGAGGAATGAATGCCACGATTTAGGAGTGAACAAAAGCGGCCGATAAATAGTTAATGAATGAAGTTTAACAATAGTTCGGTTTAGACATAAACTGAAATCAGGGACTGAGACAGACAAATAAACAGACAGACAGACAGACGGACGGACAGACAGACAGGCAGGCATTAAGACAGACAGGCAACTAGATAGTCAGACAAACAGACAGGCAGGCAGACAGACAGACGGACAGACAGATAGACAGACAGACAGACGGACGGACGGACGGACAGATAGATAGATAGATAGATAGATAGATAGATAGATAGATAGACAGATAGATAGATAGATAGATAGATAGATAGATAGATAGATAGATAGACAGATAGATAGATAGATAGATAGATAGATAGATAGATAGATAGATAGATAGATAGACAGATAGATAGATAGATAGATAGATAGATAGATAGATAGATAGATAGATAGATGACGGATGTATATAAAAAAATAAATAAGATGAACGTCTTACAAAGTAAGAGAGAAAGGAAAATGGCGTATCTAAGTTAGTGTAATGTCTTCGTTGATTGTCTCCCTGTATTTGTGAGCTAGCTTCTTCTATAACTTTATCCCTAGTGAGGGCTGGCGTCATATCCTGATGGGCTGTGGCGGCAATCTGGTGGCTTCGAGATGAGACTTAAAAAAAAAAGTTGCTTCTCTCAAGCTGCATCATCATCATCATCATCATCATGTGCCGTGCCGACTGGAGTTGGCTATTATGCTTCTCCTTCTTGCAGGCCATCAGCTCAGTTGGTGATCTCCTCTCACACCATCCCGTCAGACTGTCCAGTCTCATTTCTCTTGGTCTTCCCTTTGCTCTTCTTCCCTCTGTTTTTCCTGTTGTTATAACATTTTCAATGCCCTCTCTTCTCATTGCATGTCCTATATAATATTTTTTTCTCTCTAGATATTCTCATACATTCTCCATTACCTATGTTTGCTGTCCAGGGAATTCACAACATTCTTCTTCAAGCTGCACCACCTATGGAAATACCTCCCCATTGACCAGGTGTAAACTAACACACCTGCCTTTACCTGGAGAAACGTGGGAATATAACAGAGCCATCACCTCCCTTCACCCTACATCCGTAGTGAAGTCATTGTGGACACGCGGTCACCTTATTTCTTCTTCTTCTTTTTTTTTAAATGTAGCCTTGTCCTTTACAAGACGTCGCTCTCTTTACAGTCCTTCTGGAAACAGCTTTGTGCTTAGTCACGTTGTCTTGCTTCGGTGAGGGTGGTGTTTAAAATTACAGTGATTTCTCGTTTAGCGGTATCATCTTACAAAGCCGTTACAACAAATTTGAATAAGTAATCATAAGGAATAAGCGAGTTATAACAATCTGTTTAGAAAACAGGAGGAATAATACAGGCTGGGTGTGTGTGTGTGTGTGTCTGTCTGTTTGTCTGTCTGCATCACTCACTACACTGATGAGCTGGTGGGCCGAGAACTTGGCCACAGGCTGGAAGGATAGAAAGACAAGGTGGAAGGATAGAAAGACAGGCTGGAAGGATAGAAAGACAAGCTGGAAGGATAGAAAGAAAGGCTGGAAGGATAGAAAGACAAGCTGAAAGGATAGAAAGAAAGGCTGGAAGAATAGAAAGACAGCTTGGAAGGATAGAAAGACAGCTTGGAAGGATAGAAACACAGGCTGGAAGGATAAGAAGACAGACTGGAAGGATAGAAAGAAAGACTGGAAGGATAGAAAGAAAGACTGGAGGGATGAAAAGATAGACAGACTGGAAGGATAGAAAGAAAGGCTGGAAAGATAGAAAGACAGGCTCGGACAGAGTCTGTTGGAGCTGAAGTTCTTCCTGTGACAATGTCTGTCTGTGTGGGCTTCCTATGTCTGTGTCTGTCTGTGTGGGCTTCCTGTGTCTGTGTCTGTCTGTGTGGGCTTCCTGCGTCTGTGTCTGTCTGTGTGGGGGCAGCGAGAACATGGGCTCTGTTTTGTGAAAGAGAGATTCGGTCACGCTGAAATGTCACGTCGTCCCCCCGAAGTATAACTCGTCCCCGTGAGAACGACTTTATTCGTTATAATTTATTTCCGAGGTTCTCAAACCGTTGCAGGCTTTGGAACACTTGTCACTGCTAACTTATGTCGCGGTACGTCTGCGTTATACTTACGTCACAGTACACCTGTGTTCTATTAAGTGTAACTTTATGGTGTTTCACTTTTTAAATTACACTGAGCCAGGTGAAATTTGCCTGAAAGACATATTTTTACAACGAAAATGTGCTGGCACATCTCTGGCTGTTTTGCGGCACACCAGCATGCCGGAGCACGACACTGCTCTTCTGCATTAGACTTCTTGTTATATGAAGTTGGACAAATCGTTATTATTGTTCTACTGTTGGACTGAGCGCCATGTAGAGCTGTACCTGTGGTTCTTCGGCGTATGTTGGCAGCAGCTCGTCCAGGTACTGGTTTATGTCCTTCATGTGGGTGCGTGGGTGTGTTATTTGGAGTTCGGCACCCGTGGGTCTCTAATCACTTTAATCATATTAAAATCCAGTTCTCCATCAACTGTGCTACTTTTGCACTCCTTCGAAAACAGAAATGTGTGTTCTACATTTGTCGTTTGTTACTTAACATGGACGCACCTGACAAATGAAGATGAAAGAGGAATATGGCGGCAGAGCGAAGAGTGATAATGAGAACGAGAAGATAAACAAGAGAGAGAGAGAGAAAGAGAGAGAGAGAGAGAGAAAGAAAGAAAGAGAGAGAGAGAGAAAGAAAGAGAGAGAGAGGGAGATAGAGAAAGAAAGAAAGAGAGAGAGGAAGACAGAGGGAGAGAGAGAAAGAAAGAAAGAGAGAGAGAGAGAGGGACAGAAAGAAAGAAAGAAAGAGAGAGAGAGAGGGAGAGAGTAAGAGAAAGAAAGAAAGAAAGAGGGAGAGAGAGAAAGAGAAAAAAGAGAGAGAGAAAGAAAGAAAGAGAGAGAGAAAGAAAAAAAGAAAGAGAGAGAAAGAAAGAGAGAGAGAGAGAAAGAAAGAAAGAAAAAGAGAGAGAGAAAGAAAGAAAGAAAGAGAGAGAGAGAAAGAAAGAAAGAAAGGGAGAGAGAGAGAGAAAGAAAGAAAGAAAAAAGAAAGAAAGAGAGAGAGAAAGAAAGAAAGAAAGAGAGAGAGAAAAAAAGAAAGAAAGAAAGAAAGAGAGAGAGAGAAAGAAAGAGAGAAAGAGAAAGAGAGAGAGAGAGAGAGAGAGAAAGAAAGAAAGAGAGAGAGAGAGAGAGAAAGAGAGGGGGAGAGGGAGGCAACGAAGTGATAACAATAACTGGAAAGATCCCGTTTTTTCAAGCAGAAGTTAAGAGATCTCGTGGACTTATCCTGAATTCTGTGTTGTTAACTTTTCAAAATTTTTAACATTCTGATAGCTCTAATAAATTGTATCCATTGGTTAGCCTCGCCCTGCAGGAAGGTATGTTTCGTTCACCATGGCACCTTCTCTAATACACATTTCTGAGGTACCTAATTTACAATTTTTGTTTTTTTGGAGTTCGGCACCCGTGGATCCCTAATCACGTTAATCACATTAAAAGGCAGTTCAGCATCAACTGTGCTACTTTTGTTCTCCTTCGAAAACAACATTGATTGTTCTACTTACCTTGTGAACAGGTCGATGTTAAAGAACACGTACTCTCCGTTATCAAAGTTCAGTTCATGAGCTTTGATCATAATCTCTCTCACAGATTGCGGGGATGCACACAAGATTATCACTGGCAGAGAGAAAAAAAAACTAAGATAACGCTTATAACAGCCTCATTATACATGCTCAATATCATAATCAGAAGTGTTGTAAGAAGTCAAATTTAAATAATAAACAATGAGAAAACATTAGAACAAAATACGACAAAGTTTATGTGAAATTAGGGGCATGATAAGAGAGATGAAGTTACGCTGGGAGAAAAAGGTAGCGATATCAAGAGATGGGTAGATAATATTAAGAGGTGTGTGAATGATATCAAGAGATGGTTGGATGATATTAAGAGATGGGTGGATGATATAAAAAAATGGTTGGATGATGTCAGGAGATGGGTGGGTGATATCAAGAAATGGGTAGATGAAATCAAGAAATGGGTAGATGATATCAAGAGATGAGTAGATGATATCAAGAGATGGGTGGATGATGTCAAGAGATGGTTGGATGATGTCAAGAGATGGGTGTATGATATCAAAAGATGGGTGGATGACGCCAAGAGATGGTGGATGACGTCACAAGACGGGTGGATGACATCAAGAGATCGGTATATGACACCAAGATGTAGGTGGATTACGTCAAGAGATGGTTGGATGACGTCAAGAGATGGATGAGTAAATTCAACTGATGAATGGATAATATAAAGAGATAAGTGAGTGAAATTAAGAGATGGATAGGCCAAATCAAGAGTTGAGTGGATGATGTCAAGAGATGAGTGGATGATATCAATATAAAATTGGAACGAAATCAATATACAAGTGGACGACATTAAGAAACGGACCGACAACATCAAGAAATAGACAACAAATAGCTTATCCAGATGTAGCGTGGAGACACCAGACACAGCAAAGCTCTGAATTTACTGCAGCCAAATTTCCATGTTTTAAAAGAATGTCACAAGAGGATGAGTATTACTGTTGACATTTGTGATAATTTCATATGTTGTTTTATCTCTCTTTGATCTTTTCAACGTTAAAAGAGTTGTGTCTTGGCACAGCGTTTGTGACGAGAGTGGAAACATTGTAAAGGAGAGAGTGGCGAGGAGCGAGGGACTTATGAGGGCGGTAATTAACTAACTAAATTCTTCCTGTGGTACAAACGTAATGTGACCTCCAACCCTAATTCTGAAGAGAATCTGACCACAAGCATCCCGGTTCCTAGATCCTTGTTAGCCAGCAGTCCAACCTTTAGATATTATGCCCACTCTGTTTTCTTACCATCTCTCATACCAAATTCAAAACAAATATCTCAGTGTGTAAAACAACTAACAAAATAAGTTTATTACGACATCAAGTCACTCGTCATGAACACACACACTACCAGTAATGGTTCAGATCACATTCCACACAGGCTCACATCACTCGTCATGAACACACACAATACCAGTAATGGTTCAGACCACATTCCACACATAAGGATGCATATAAAAATGTATATAACCTAGAAAGCAATGGCATAGCAATGCATCACCGAACTAAAATATGCAAGTCAGTAATCCTGACTTATATCGACCTTCGTTGTCATAAGAATCTTTACCAATCATTACAATCAATATACTCACATACATATATTCAGCAATGCATTGAATATTAATATCACACACAAGCATTGTCAAAAGTGTGAGGGCCGGCATAACAGCATTTATCATAAACATTAGAACATATAAAGCTGTCCCTCCGAACAGCTGTAATAAGCCTCACATCAAAACTCAACATTACACGTATGCTGTATTGCATGCCAACGACATCAAAACTCATGGCGAGAAATATGCATAACTGAAATATTGTTCAAGCTCATGTTGTCAGCATAGGCCAAAAGCATTATTGTATGACAGCCCATATCAGCTATATGTACTATATATTAACGCCATAGTATACACGTTGTTGCAAAGATATTTTCCATTTAGTTCGGGGCATGTCTCGGTGGGAGAGCCATAGTTTAGTTCTGTGGATGCGGTTGGCTCTTGATATTGAAGTATATAGTGTCATTGTGCCCGGCATTGCTTATGTTGTAAGTATATGTGATATGTGGTTGCTGGTTATGACCCCATCGAGCATCCCGGACTCAATCAGGCTGGTTGTGTATGAGTTTGGGTAGTGGAGATGATTTCGTAAGCTTGATAGTGTTATGTGCTGGGTGCACTGATAGGTATGTGTGTCAAGGTTGTAGTATGAGTTTGGATATAAAGAGGAATAGTGAGGTGCTGGAGTTGTTTACGGGTGGGGGTGAGAAGACGTGTCCATTTTGGAAATCAGCGACGGATAACTGACATACTGGGGTCAAGGTTGACGAATCATAGGTGACCAGAACCCTGTCCCACCTCTCCGTTGGTACCCCCCTCCCCCCAACATAGCAGGACTAGCCAGGCTAACGAGGCAGGGATCGCCATAATCCCCATGGCGGTGAAACTTGCTACAGAAATATTGCACACCCCCTGCATTTTAGCTTTATTCATGGACTGAAGAAGAAAACCAGCTTCCATGACCCGCTTCCAATCCGTCAACAACATCTCCACAGCACTGTCTGCAAAGTATGGCAGCTATCACTTTCAGGGATACTGAAGACGACGAAGACGATAAGGAGATAAAGAATTTAGTTTGAAGACGGCGACAAAAGAATAAAGTTTGACAGACAGACAGACAGTGGAAAGATAAACAGAGACAGATATAGAGGTAGACGAATGGAAGGATGGATGTAATGGGGGAATGAGTGTGGACAGAGTAGACAGACAGGCAAACAGACCAGCAGGAGACAGACAAATAGAAAGGCAGATAGATAGACAGATAGATAGGCAGACAAACATAGATAGATAGATAGATAGATAGATAGATAGATAGATAGATAGATAGATAGATAGGTACTGCATATTCTTCGCTATTGGGGTACAAAAGGAAACGTACCTAAAGAATTTTTCTTTAATGACAAAAAGGAGTGTATTAGTGTCCCAATAACCCACAGTTACATAAATATCCTTGTCCTTGTCCTGGTGTTTCACAACCCTGAGAAAAAAACCAAAAAAAAACTTCAAGTTCTAAATTCGACGAACGTACCGGGGCCCACCATTTCCTGTTCTTTCCCCGTAGGAAGAAGGACCCCCAGAAACCTGCTTTGGCCCCACACAGAACCTTCCGTACCGGACGCCTCATCTCATCATGCTAGGTATTTCTATTTCCTCGGAGACTGAAGTCCAAGTTCCAAAACAAGCATGGTCATTACCAGTAGACCAGTCTACATGAAGGAGGAGGGGGAGGGGAGGGGGAGTGGAGCTTACGGTGATACGATAATGGCAGACATCGCGGTTTGGGAATATTCGTTAGTTATTTCCGTCGCTGATGCTTGCCAAACAAAAGAAAAAAAGCTGTGATTACGGCTCCACCCCGGCCTGGACAAATATGTAAGCAAGTCCCATTTGTCCTCTAGAACACGAGCCATTTACAGCCAACACAGTTTTGGATTATGTCGGGCCAGAACACTAAAGCGCGTCCCCGATGTCGAACACAGAACATTTATGGGCAAGTCCCGAGTGTATTGATGCACCTCCAGCTGACCAACAACAGAGCTTTGTCACATCCAGTATCCAGCATCCAGCATCCAGAATGTTGAAATCTACAGGTTTCCCAAAATGGGGTTGGGTGGGGGAGGGGCTCTCTAAGAAGTCTGCCATATAGGGTGACTTAGGAAAGGAAATGTAGATATGCAGAAGAAAGAAGCGTCTTGTGTAGGACAAGAAAGAAAGGAAAAAGAACAAGGAAGCAGTGCATCAACTGAAACTGAAAAAAAGACATAATAAAAGCATGAAAACCTTACAGTTAAAATCTTTCAGTCTTATAAAGTTAAAATCTTTCAGTCTCACAGAGTTAAAATCTTTCAGTCTTATAAAGTTAAAATCTTTCAGTCTCACAAAGTTAAAATCTTTCAGTCTTATAAAGTTAAAATCTTTCAGTCTTATAAAGTTAAAATCTTTCAGTCTTATAAATTTGTGTAATACCATATTTGGAACTACAGTACATGGGAAAAGTTGAAGGGAAAAGAGCAAGAGATGACAAAGATGTAGATACTGGCAGGACAGCATGAAGAGAAGGGCTGACTTCAGTTGGACGTGTGTACCGTGAAAGTCAAGGACGTAGTAAGATGGATTCGGCTGCCCATCAGAAGGTCCCTGGTTCGATTTCACATTGGGTCAGCCCAGCCTAAAAAAAAAGAAATGGGTACCTGAGGTTTCCATAGTGAAATAACGGCAGCAAGGACAGGTGTTGGCATCTCTGTCTCAGATGCTGCAGTTGCCTAGAAATGTGAAGGCACTAACACTTCACACCCCCGCTACCATATGCAAGGGCTACAGGACATCCAGAATAAGAAGGAGATTCATTGCAGCCAATATTCCCTCAGAAAAAAAGAAGCACAAGATGAAGGTGGACTCATTCCCTGCCCAGTTTGAAACCTACGTTGAAAGTTTTAATTCATGACTTCAGCCACCAGGACTAATCTGGAGGAGATCATGTCCACCAACAGCAACCGGACAGTTTCTTGTTTATTACGACGCATAGAACATGATACTCGTAAAGGCATATCTCATCATCCAATGAATATAATATCAAATGTGCTGTATTCTTTCAACACAAGGCAATGGAAAGGGAGTCAGTGCAGACCTCTGAACATGGCGCCGGCAGGTCGGAGCAGGAAAAACTGCAGAAAAATCTTGAACACTCTGAATAAACTCTGAACAAACTCTGAACATGGCGCCTGAAAGTCGGAGCAGGAAAAACTGCAGAAAAATCTTGAACACTCTGAACAAACTCTGAACAAACTCTGAACATGGCGCCGGCAGGTCGGAGCAGGAAAAACTGTATAAAAGTCTTCAACACTCTGAACAAACTCTGAACAAAATACATTCAGTTCTCACAGGGGTCTGTCAAACAATTCCAATGCATAATTAATCAAGTCAGTGATCTGCAAAATCATAACTGATCTCCCCGCCATTATTGGCAACCTCGATGCTGAGATACAACGACAGAATACAGATCCTGAATGTTTACACGAAAACCCCAGTAAACTCTTCTGTTTCTAAGAAACATAGAACCCGGAGACGCAGAAATGTGAAGTACTTTCCTTTCACGAAAACACGGCAGGGAATCCAGGCTCCAAAAAACAGCGAACTTTTATTTTGTGTCAAAAATCTCCCGATTTAAACAAAAATCCCCATTCCCCCCATCCCTCTTTCCATCTTGGAAATTTCTCCTCATTTAAGACCTTCTGAGAATCTCTCCTTCCAGGGGCAGATAATGCGGATATTCCATTTCCTGATCTCCTTTGCCTCTTCCGTTTCCCAGAACTGGGTACAGCAAAGGGGACGTAATTTGGTTTAGTCTTCCTCCACGATTCGCTCCAAAAGCATTCGTTATAAAATAAACAGTACAGAGTACTACATTCACATTAGGCGGGATTCTATTACTCTTTCAAGTGTAAGTGTAAGTCTCTAAGAGGGCTTACAAAGAGGGCTTACAAACCGGTCAAAACTCGTAAACTATGGGAGTATCGTAGTACAGGAACTGCTAGAGGAGAAGACCCAAAACTAGAGGTTATGGTGGTGTTGCTCCACTGAGTGTGAGATGATTATGACCTTCATCATCATCATCATCATCATCATCATCATCATCATCATCATCATCATCACTTCTTTCTTTCTTTCTTTCTTGAAGTTAGTATCCACTAAGTGAAATAGTGTAAAAAAATCTGCAAAAAACGTAACATATACTCGTGATTTTTAACACATGCTGAATCTCGTATTAACTTGCGTCCGACATCGTATTAACATACACTAAACCTCACATTAACATCCATCGGATCTCGTATTGGCACACACTGGATCTGGTATTATCATCCACGTGATCTCCTACTGCAAGTAACACGTATGTCTGTGCGTACAACGAGTACTTGTTACATTCCCCCGTATACCGGATTCTTCACTTTACAGCCACCGGACTCAGCAAACACGTGATCCCCAGGCAGTGTATATTTGCTAAAATATTGCTTGTTTGCATTAAGCATTGGTTGTCACAACGTGACCAAGGAGGATGAGGTTCAAAACTTAAATCTATGTATTCATCGACTGGTCTAATGAATTATATAGCTGTTGCGCCCTTTGGGGATAGTTTCCTCTTTACAGATGATTTCATGATTTAATTTCTACTTAACATATATTCTTCTTCTTCTTCTTCATTCTTCCATCTTCCCGTGCCGTTAAACGTCACATAGGGCCCGCATGGTAGTTCGCCAAGTATTCAAGTTTTCGGCAAGCTTTTCAACCTCATCATATGCCTGCTAATTTGGCCTCTCTTAATAATGTCCTCTTTAGAGTTTCATGTGGTCGACCTTTCTCTTCATTTTTTTCTCCGGCCTGTATATACTCCTCTACTGGCAGAAAATAAATAAGGATCTTGAAGGTGGAAATAATATTTAAAAAATAAATTTCTTTTAATACTGTATATAAAAATCTTGTTAGTTACGGAAGATATGATAACAATCTAGAACATAACAATTTGGAGAATATAACATTAACAATTCTGTTCTATTCATGTGACATGTCCTTTACCGAACCTTGTTACTCTCACAGCCTCCCTGAATGTAATACGGTCTTCTGAAAGTTGACCAGCGTCTTGCAGTGACACATTCAGACCGTGTCGTCCTGAGTCCATCTACGGCGAGGTCGTCCCTTTTCTCTCTTACCGGGCACTATGCTTTCTACTATCAGCCTCTCCAAGCTGTTGTGTCTCTTGATGTGGCTGAAGTATCTCAGCTTTCTAAAGATTATGATGTTAACGAGAGCCAGTTTTCTGCGACACCTAATCCCATCTGTATCTCTTTATTTGATTTATTCTATCCATGATATTCTAGCTGGCCTTCAGCTACATTTCAGTTTCAAACGTTGTTATTCTCTTTTTTGGTGATTTATTAAGTCAATAACAATTACCAGAGAATTATATGGAAACATGCGATAAAAATTTACCATGGGACGAAAGGGAGAAGACAAGATAGAAATCTGTCAGAGAAAAACAGGTAAAAGATCGGATAAAAACTTACCATGGAACGATAGGAAAAAGACAAGATAGAAATCTTGAAGAGAAAAACAAGTAAATGATAAGATTAAAAAGTTAACCTGAAATAAAAGGAAGAAGGTAATGTAGAAATATCTTATCTTATCTTATATCTTATATCTTTCCCGTGCCGTTAAACGTCACATAGGGCTCGTAAAGTAGTTCGCCAATTTTTCCTGTCTTCGGCGAGTCTTTCAACCTCATCAAAGGATTTTATGCCTGTTAGCTTGGCCTCTCTTAATAATGTCCTCTTCAGAGTTTCACGCGGTCTACCTCTTTTTCTTCGGCCTGTTGTGCTCCACTTGATAGCTTGTTTTGAGATTCTCTGATCATTTCTTCTCATCAAGTGACCAACATATGTCCATCTCCTTTTCCTGATCACCCATGAGACTGGTTGTTGTTCAGTCATCTGTCTTATCTCTGCATTAATGTAGAAATATACCACATTAAAAAATAAAACAGATAAAAGATAGGACTAAAATTTACCATTGAACAAAGGGAAAAAAGATAAGACAGATCTACCGCAAAACAATAGATTAAACAGGCAATATTTGACTGAAATAGCACCTCTTTCACTCACTATTCAAGACGAATTCAACTGTGAGTGAGTTATATATATCGTTGAACAAATTCTGAATTTCGAATACACACGTTTCTGCTCGGCTTCGAATCCTTTAATTCTAGACGGACAATCAATATCAAAAGGAGACACGGATATGAAAAAAAAGGAAAAAAAAACGAAAGTAAAACAGATCGCAGAATACACAAAAGTTCGATCCAGGAATCGAACTCCCATACTCTCTTATCCTGTTGCAGGAGTTCAAGGTCAGCGGTAGTAACCGGATCTGGAGTTCCTCTAAGGCTAAGCCAAACACGGCTAAAACTGCGACCTCCATGAATTCAATCCTTAATAAATATGTGCTCGATGTCAAAGTATTTGCCGCGGAGTGTGTGTTCCACCCCAACCTCTGCCACTGATTACATATTACACATCCACTGATTACATATTACACATTCACGACTGTCTCAGTCATTTATTACTCGCTCGTGGGAACATTTTTTTGTGAGTATCCACTAATAAATCCATCCATCCACATGTCCGTCCATCACTTCAGCCCAGCGTCTCCCAACATTTCTTGCGTAGCGACCGCCTTTTAAATAGCCAAGTGATCTGCAACCCCATATTATAATAGCCATGTGACCTGGGACCCCAATCTGCAATCTCCATTTATAATAGCCACGTGATATATGACGTCCCTTTTTAATAAAAGTCAAGTGACCTGCGACCCCATTTTATAATACCCAAGAGACCAGAGATCTCATTTTATAATAGCCAAGTGACCAGAGACCTCACTTTATAATAGCCAAGTGACCTGCGATCACCTTTTATTATAGCCAAGTGACCAGATACCTCATTTCATAATAGTCAAATGAACAGGAACCTCATTTTATAATAGCCACGTGATCAGGAACCTCATTTTATAATAGCCAAGTGACCAGGAACCTCATTTTATAATAGCCAAATATGCAGGAACCTCATTTTATAATAGTCAAGTGAGCAGGAATCTCATTTTGTAACAGTCAAATGACCGGCGACCTCATTTTATAAAAGTGACATGGTTCCACCCCCACCTTTTTATAATAAAAGATTTTCTTAATCGTAAAGTTAACTCATCTGCTATATCAACCCTTATTGATCAATGTCGATTCTTACGTCACATAAATTCCCAGTCTAGTAACCAACATTGTCGTGTCTCAAGTCACATCTATTCACAGTCTAGTAACCAGCATTGTCGTGTCTCAAGTCACATCTATTCCCAATCTAGTAACCAGCATTGTCGTGTCTCAAGTCACATCTATTCCCCGCCTAGTAACCATCAATGTCGAGTATAATGCCACATTTATTCCCAGTCTAGTAACTAGCAGTGTCGAGTCTCACGTCACATCTACTCCCTGTCTAGTAACCAGCAATGTCGAGTCTCACGTCACATCTACTCCCTGTCTAGTAACCAGTAATGTCGAGTGTCTCAAGTCACATCTATTCTCTGTCTAGTAACCAGCAATGTCGAGTCTCACGTCACATCTGTTCCCAGTCTAGTAATCAGAAATGTCCAATCTCATATCACTTCGATCTCCTGCCTAATAATAACAGCAAGCAACCGCCCAGCCTCTAGAGGACAGCACGGGCAGATTAGTTTCTAAAATTGACAAAATGCTTCAGACATGTAAGAAATAAAAATAGAAAGAGATTTTTAAAAAACCGAGAACAGAACCCTGGACCCCAGCATGTCAAATAGCCGTCCATCCACTAATTCTCACATATTCTCTAACCACGTGACCACGAAGCAATCCTATGAGAAGCAACCCCCATCTCCTGTAACCGGCAAATCTTCAGCCACGGAATTCCTGAAAAATGATGGTCTTTGCATGAAGAGATCCGTATAGCTGCTTCAGGGAGCAGTGAAGCGTGGAAGTATAGCGACAGCACACAAAGCGAAGAAGTTCCGATCATCCATCATGTTTGATTCCGTCGTTTCACACATTTTTCTTCTTTCATCCTCGCCAGTCCACGCCATCACACCCATCACTCAACGAAGATGAACACATTTCATCACAACTCGCCGTCTGATTGGCAGATATTTTTATTCCAACCCACGGAAGCTAAGATTAGTGAGCCATCATTGCCAGAGAATTCTCAGAGTGTCAAGACCCTACCCTGCTTCTCAGCGGAGTTCAATGAACCTGGTGGCTACCTTACTCCAAGTCGGTCATCGTCGCCTTTCAATTGGTGGGTGGTGGAGCTTGTAAAGACGGCTGCTTCTTCGGCCGTCCACCAAAGTACAGAGAATTGCTTTCACTGTCACCAGTTAAGCAACGTGACTTGTGTTGTTTGTGGGTCTGACAGCATGTGCTACAGGACTGTCCAGTGTCTGACGTCATCCTTGTCACGTGGTGTACATGTGGCACAGAAGCTACAGGTCAGATGTGGAAACACGGAGGAGTATTTAGACATCTTGGTAATAAGACTCCAGGTTTAGCATGATCTTATACATGGACACAGATAGAACTATATATTTAGCATAATCTAATATTTGGACACAGATAAGGCAGTACATTTAGCATGATCTTATACAAGGACACAGATAGAACTATATATTTAGCATAATCTAATATTTGGACACAGATAAGGCAGTACATTTAGCATGATCTTATACAAGGACACAGATAGAACTATATATTTAGCATAATCTAATACTTGGACACAGATAAGGCAATACATTTAGCATGATCTTATACATGGACACAGATAGAACTATATATTTAGCATAATCTAATACTTGGACACAGATAAGGCAATACATTTAGCATGATCTTATACATGGACACAGATAGAACTATATATTTAGCATAATCTAATATTTGGACACAGATAAGGCAATACATTTAGCATGATCTTATAGATGGACACAGATAGAACTATATATTTAGCATAATCTAATATTTGGACACAGATAAGGCAATACATTTAGCATGATCTTATACAAGGACACAGATAGAGCTATATATTTAGCATAATCTAATATTTGGACACAGATAAGGCAATACATTTAGCATGATCTTATACAAGGACACAGATAGAGCTATATATTTAGCATAATCTAATATTTGGACACAGATAAGGCAATACATTTAGCATGATCTTATACATGGACACAGATAGAGCTATATATTTAGCATAATCTAATATTTGGACACAGATAAGGCAATACATTTAGCATGATCTTATAGATGGACACAGATAGAACTATATATTTAGCATAATCTAATATTTGGACACAGATAAGGCAATACATTTAGCATGATCTTATACAAGGACACAGATAGAGCTATATATTAGCATAATCTAATATTGGACACAGATAAGGCAATACATTTAGCATGATCTTATACAAGGACACAGATAGAGCTATATATTTAGCATAATCTAATATTTGGACACAGATAAGGCAATACATTTAGCATGATCTTATACATGGACACAGATAGAGCTATATATTTAGCATAATCTAATATTTGGACACAGATAAGGCAATACATTTAGCATGATCTTATACATGGACACAGATAGAACTATATATTTAGCATAATCTAATATTTGGACACAGATAAGGCAATACATTTAGCATGATCTTATACATGGACACAGATAGAGCTATATATTTAGCATAATCTAATATTTGGACACAGATAAGGCAATACATTTAGCATGATCTTATACATGGACACAGATAGAGCTATATATTTAGCATAATCTAATATTTGGACACAGATAAGGCAATACATTTAGCATGATCTTATACATGGACACAGATAGAGCTATATATTTAGCATGGCCTGACACTCGTAAGAGAGAGTAAGAACATACTGTCACCATAGCATCAGCCGCATAAAATCTAAGACGAGAGATAAAAGTACAAGGCAGAAATTTAATGGTGCACAGAAGCATGCATTCACACAAACACATGCCTGTAAACACATGCCTATAAACACATGCCTGTAAACACATGCCTAAAACACATGCCTGTAAACACATGCCTAAAACGCATGCCTGTAAACACATGCCTGTAAACACATGCCTATAAACACATGGCTATAGACTCAGCCTACAAGAAGAGAATACTAACAGTAATTTCAATCAGGAACTTGCCAATCATTCCAAAACACCCAGTGAAGTAGAGGAGACAGGTATAGATGAATTATGGAATTCTTACAGCACAGCCATAATCACAGAAGCAAAATCAAGCGGTGGACTGAACAAACCAAATAGAAAAGCATGGATATCAGATAAAACATGGAAGTATATACATGAAAGACGAACAGCCAAATTAGACATGTTGAATGTAAAAACAGATCTTGGAAAAGATCTGGTGAAAGCAACATACAAAGAACTAGACAAGAAAGAAAAAGTTAAGCTAGAAGGGATAAAAGAGAACACATAGATAGTATGGCGAAAGAGGCAGAAAAAGCAGCAAAAACAAGAGACAGCAAAACTTTATATAACATACAAAGGAGGCTAACAGGTACTATTACATCAAAAGAAAGACCAGTCCTTAGCAAAACTGGAACCCTATTAACATCAAGTAAAGACCAAAAGCAAAGAAGACTTCCAAGAAATATTTAATCGACCACACCCAAAAGAATTGTTAAACCTTGAAACTGACTTACCAGCCCCACAACTAAATGTCAACCTACATTAAATTAAATTACATGAAATTGAAACAGCAGTGAATTTAATGGCTAACAACAAAGCTGCAGGTGAAGATGAAATAACAGCCGAGATGCTAAAAGCTATCAATAGTGACAACATGAGATAACTACAGAGAATGTTTAACAAGATTTGGAAAGAAGAAAAGGTCCCTTCTAAATGGAAAAAAAGAATCATTGTTAAAATCCAAAAAAAAAAAAAAAGGAAAAAAAAGGGCAACCTTAGTGACTGTAATAATTGGAGAGGAGTAACCTTAATATCAGTTGTGTCAAAAGTATTTTGCAAGGTCATTTTGAATAGACTTAAAGATATAGTGGATACTGCAATGAGAGAAGAACAAGCAGGATTTCGAAAAAGGAGAAGCTGTCTTGACCAGATCTTCATTCTAAGATAATACTTGAAGAACATTTTGAAAAGCAGAAACCATTAACACTGAACTTCATAGACTCTAAAAAGGCATTTGATAGCATACACAGAGATTCATTATGGAGAATTTTAAGTCCATATGGAGTACATCTAAATTTTTCAACATCAGTAAAGACTTATACAATGGACATGCTTGTGCAGTCAAAACATAAGAAAGGATGAGTGAATGGTTCCAGATTGAAACAAGCGTGAAACAAGGATGTATATTGTCTCCTTTACTTTTTGGAATTACAATAGACTTCATAATGAAAAAATGCTGCACAGGTAACACAGGTATTGATTGGGTACATGGGACCCAACTAGAAGATCTTGATTTTGCTAATGACATAACTCTTATCAGTAACAATGTGAATTTCATGCAAGAAAAAACAGATAGCTTGTCTTCACTGGCTAGCAAAATAGGACTTGAAATTAACAAGGACAAAACAAAAATAATGAAAATTCCCCATAATCAAAATGAGAATGAATGAATCTTTATTTTTAAAGGGTAAAGAATTGGGCACGCAGGCCCGTCTTACATTCTGCCCTTCATCACTCCATCTTTAATTCTTCCCACACACTTGATTTAGTACAAAAATACAAATTAAATTAGGAAAAACATATCAAAAGTGTGTAAGATTTAACTACTACATTCAAGGTAAAAGAGAAGAAGTAATTAACCTAATAAAATAGCACTCACGCACACATACACCCGCAGACATATACATAAATAAAAATACATTGTAAATACAGATCTTCTAACATATGTTTTTTTTAAACAAACATTAAAATAATTTCTAACAATATCTAACAAGTTGCTTTTCTAACTATGTCACTGAAGTACTTGATGGTTTACGAGGCATGTGTTGAGAGAGTGCTGGCTATTTTATGGAGGCATATAATTACAAGCAAGTAAATAATGAAACAGGTTTGAGTTAAAGGATGAAGTATTACCAATGGATTTTAAATTGTAGGGGAGGGTGTTCCAGAGCTGTACTGCAGAGTATGCAAGGCTTTTCTTGTACATATCAATTCTGGGTTTAGGAAGAAGACAGTTTTTTAAACGCTGGCTATGTTTAGTGTTATACGTAAACAGTGAACACAAGTAAGGCGGAGCATTGTGCGACAGAATTCTGTGAACAAACTTAACTTTGTTAAAAATGATTCTATTTTTGAGGGGTAGAATTTTGAGTTGTTTGTGTTGAAAATATACATAGAAGGGACAGATATTGAAGAAGTCGATCAATTTGCATACCTTGGCAGCTACATAGACCAGGATGGTGACACTAGAAAGGAAGTTAGAATCAGAATTGCAAAAGCAGCATCCATCTTCAAGAATCTTGAGAACATATGGAATTCAAAAGTTATAAGCACAAAAACCAAGTTAAGACTGTTCAATTCAAATGTAATATCCACCCTCATTTATGCATGCGAAAGCTGGAAAACAACTAAAGAAATAGACAAGAAATTAGACTCTTTTGAAAACAAATGCCTAAGGAAAATACTCTGCATCAAGTGGAATGAATTCAAGAACAATGCAGAGATAAGACAGATGACTGAACAACAACCAGTCTCATGGGTGATCAGGAAAAGGAGATGGACATATGTTGGTCACTTGATGAGAAGAAATGATCAGAGAATTCCAAAACGAGCTACCAAGTGGAACACAACAGGCCAAAGAAAAAGAGGTAGACCGCGTGAAACTCTGAAGAGGTCATTGTCAAGAGAGGCCAAATTAACAGGCATAAAATCCCTTGATGAGGTTGAAAGACTCGCCGAAGACTAAGAAAAACTGGCGGACTACTTTGCGAGCCCTATGTGACGTTTAACGGCACGGGAAGGATATAAGAAAAAAAAATAGACTCATACCTATAAAAACATAAAAGTAAACACGTGACTGGAAACACATGACTGTGACTGCTTTTATTTTAATCTTCGCCTCATTAAAAATGCCGGTAGCATTTAACACCCTTTCACGTGACCACAGCTCTGAGATTTGTCTGGGAAAACACTCCGGCAACAAACAGGAAACAAAATAAAGATTCAAGATTAATGTGCCGACTCGGCTCACAAATCTGCAGCAAAGTTTTCCCATCTTCCATAAAGTTTTCCCATCTTCCACAAAGTTCCCCCATCTTCCACACAGTCAAACAATCAAATAAATTGCAGGAAAGACATTACAGTTCTTCACATAAAAAGTGAAGTGTTTCATTTCAGCAAACAGGCTCAGATTTTAGTGTGAATGTTTTGTACGACAAGGGCAGTTAACTTCTTTGACATCTTGATCACAAATCACTTAGTTGGGAAACTCATCCCCATGATGCCAGCATGCCAGATGCCGGTAAAAATACGGGACAGAGGGACACAAGTTGAAAAGTATACGTTTTTATAGGTAAATTTGAAAAAAAAATGTTTAAAAGAGTTACCCATATTCTATAGTTAACAATAGGAAAGCGAAGATACTGTCCAGTAGGTACTCTGTGACCATAACTCACGTGCTAGCATTAGGTCTGGCAAACAATAGCCGATCAAGACCCTGTACAGTCTCTTCGTTGGATCCCCTCCAGTAACAGGCCTAGCCTGGCTAACTGGGCAGGAATCGCCATAGTTCCCATGGTGGTGGAGTCTGCTAAGAAGTATTGCCCATCCCTTTGCTGTTTAGCTACTCAGGGACTGAAAAAATAGACGCTCCCAATCCGACATGATGCTGCCTCTCAACATCTTCACTGCACTGACTGCAAAGAACACTACCTGGCAGTTCCAGAGATGTGGTAGTAGTAGTAATATAAGTACTGCTGGAGTAGTAGTAGTAGTAATAAAAGTACTGCTGGAGTAGTAGTAGTACTAGTAGTAGTAGTAATATAAGTACTGCTAGAATAGTGGTAGTAGTGGTAGTAATAATATAAGTACTGCTAGAATAGTGGTAGTAGTAGTAGTAGTAGTAATAATATAAGTACTGCTAGAATAGTGGTAGTAGTAGTAATAATAATATAAGTACTGCTAGAATAGTGGTAATAGTAGTAGTAATAATATAATTACTGCTAGAATAGTGGTAGTAGTAGTAATAATAATATAAGTACCGTTAGAATAGTAGTAGTAGTAATATAAGTATGCTAGAGTAGTAGTAGTAGCAGTAGTAGTAGCAGCAGCGCAGAAGTAGTAGTAATAGTAGTAGTAGTAGTAGTAGCAGTAGTAGTAGCAGCAGCGCAGAAGTAGTAATAGTAGTAGTAGTAGTAGTAGTAGTAGTAATATACGTACTGCTAGAGTAGTAAATAGTAGTAGTAGCAGAAGTAGTAGTAGTAGTTGTGGTAGTGGTAGTAGTAGCAGCAATAGTAGTAATAGAGCTGTAGCAGTAGTAATAGTAGTAGTAGTAGTTGTGGTAATGGTAGTAGTAGCAGCAATAGTAGTAATAGTAGTAGTAGTAGTAGTAGTGGTAGTAGTAGTAGTAGTAGTAGTAGTAGTAGTGGTAGAGTAGTGGTGGTGATAGTAGTACTAGTAGTAAATCGTAGTAGTAAGTAGTAGTAGTAATAGTAGTAGTAGTAGTAATAGTAGTAGTAGTAGTAGATAATTAATAACAGAAAAAAACGTTCTGGGCCTTCAACAAATGCAGTGTGAAAACGAGCCCCCCCCCCCCCCCCCAACCCCATCTTAAAAAAAGGAGAACAAGGGACGTAACCATTTTAATTATGTTCCCACGCTTTCAATAGTTTCCTCCAAGTTCTTGACGACCGAAACCAGCGACGACCGCGACTGTCTCTACGATAGCAGGCAACTTATCACGACTTTCCGCATTTCCAGCGGCGTGTATCAGACAAGGACAGGCTGTCTTTCTCATCACTTTAAAGAACTCATCAGTCCATATCTCAGACTGATGTGACACAGAAGTTTGTCCTTAATGATAAATCTATTCATATATTAGACAAATAATAATTTGATATCATATATTCAGGCAGGATTTTGAGGAAAAAAAACCGTTAGGAACCACGTGACATACGACTTGCGAGCCGCACTGAAATTCGCGAAACCGGCGATGATTCGCAACCCTTAGAAATCATTCGGCAAATCTGGCGATGATTCGTCGAACCCCGATATGATTCGCATGCGACGTTTCAGACTTCAAAGAGGACAGTGGAGATTAATAGGTCCTAGAAATGATTGGCCAACAACTGGCGATGATTCGCCAATCCTAGGTTTGATTCGCCGAATGTGGCGATAGTTAACCGAACCTAGCTTAGATTGGCATGCGGTCATTTCTCATATCGTCAATTCTGTCGTCAGTTATGACATTTCAGCTCCGGAATAACCTTTAAAGAAGAAACGTCAAATCTCTGGCAGCTAGAGTCAAGGTCAGTTACCTCTTATATTGTTAAAAGTTCGAACAATCCTATGTCGATGTGACCGCCTCCTTTCCTTAACAGACTTTCCTAACAAAATACAAATATACAATTATACCGCGCTCAGATACATCAATATGTGCTCACAACATACACACAGAATGACAACTTACACGAGTATGAGAAAACAAACCGACAGAAAAACACACGAAATCATTTTTGCCGTCTGAGTATTCGATATGATTTATGGAGATGAAATGTTTTACTCCAAACTTGACAAAATATTCCAATTTTTACGGCATTATCAATGCCATTTTTTTTTTTTAATGTAGAAATGAGTAGAAACGAGGCCGCCATTTTGGAATACAGAAAAAAAATAGTTGCTCATTATCTGAGTCTGCCAAGCTGAAATCGAAGATCGCGGTTTTGGAGAAATTGTTTTCAAACACCTCGCCTTGCCCGAGTTCATTTAGAAAAAAAAAACTCTTTAACCTTTATATTTATTTCGGCTCCAAGATTTCAAAGAGAAATCACATTTCGCTTTGAAATTCTCACTGGACAAGTTTTCAGATGAAAGTATTATTTAACGCAACTGATGGAGAGTCCCTTAAACACGAGGGGAAAAAATAAGGGACAATTATTCACATGGGGGAAAAGGGCAATCACTCACGTGTGAAAAAAATAAGGGATAATCACTCACAAAATGACATTAATCGTCACTTACTCACGCGTGAACAACAAGGGACAATCATTCACGCAGGGGAAAATAAGGGACAACCACTCACACAAGGGACAAATAGGGACGATTAGGACAATCGCTTCCACTAGGGGGACATTAAAGGACGATCACTCAAACAGGAGACAACAAGACGGACTGAATCAAACAAACAACAGACAACAAGACAGAATTACTAAAAAAGCAGACACTAAGGCAGACTGACTCAAAGAAACAGGAGAACACAAAGCAGAATCACTCAAACAGAAGACAACAAGACAGAATGATTTTACACTGGGTGACAATAAATGACAAGGAGGAGAAAGAAGAAGAAGAAGAAGAAGAAGTAGGAGGAGAATGAGAAAGAGGAGAAGGGGAAAGAGGAGATGAAGGAGGAGGAAGAAGAAGAAGAAGGAGGAGAAGGAAGAAGAAGATAAAGGAGGAGGAAGAAAGAGGAGGAGAAGGAAGAAGAAGATAAAGGAGGAGGAAGAAGGAGAAGGAGGAAGAAGAAGGAGGAAGAAGAGGGAGGAGGAGGAAGGAGAAGAAGAAGAAGGAGAGGAGGAGGAAGAGGAGGAAGATAAGAAGAGGAGGAGGAGGGAGAAGAAGAGGAGGAGGAGGGAGAAGAAGAAGTAAGATGAAGATGATGATGATGATGATGACAAAGAAGAAGATGATGATGGTGACGAAGATGAAGATGATGACGAAGATGAAGACGACGATGGTAACGATGACGAAGATGAAGATGATGATGAAGACGAAGAAGAAGATGATGATGACGAAGAAAAAGAAGAAAACATGAATTTGCTGCAGCTGAAAACGTGTCTCTATTCCGGATGAAAGTGAGAGAAGCTTCAGCCACACGGAAGCATATTTTTAACTGACATACGTGCATGACTTAAGACAGTCCAGGCCAGCAACGAAAAAGCAGAATGATTACACCCAAAGTGCACGCTTGGGTGAGTCTCTGATTACTTCTTTACGAGGATAACTCCAGTTTGATTATGGCGTGAGCAAAGTCTGTTACAGATGGCAAAACGTGAGCATTAGCAACCTGGGCACTTCAGAGACAGATTTCATACCTGGCGAGATTACCTGTGACTAATTATCAAGGTTTGGCGTGAGGAAAGACACCTGGTAGAAATGTCCAGAAATGGGGTTTAGGCTTGGGCGAATCATTCTCACAGTGCATTGAGTCTCTCAATTATGTTGCAAATGTGGCGTTAATCTGTAGCCAAATATGAGTTAATCTGTAGCCAAATATGAGTTAATCTGTAGCCAAATATGAGGTAATCTGTAGCCAAATATGAGTTAATCTGTAGCCAAATATGAGTTAATCTGTAGCCAAATATGAGTTAATCTGTAGCCAAATATGAGTTAATCTGTAACGAATTATGCGTTAATCTGTAGCGAAGAATACGTATCAAGATGACAGGCAAAATGCATGTACACACACCCAGACAGAGAGCATAAAAATTGTTACTTTATAACAAAATTATGATTTACACGCGCTGTAAAAGTGTTTCATGTGTTTGAATTATTTTATAGGGTGCTGGGAGTTTTGGAGAAATAGCAAAAGATCGCGCCACGTCGAGAACGACTGTGATAGCAAAAGATCTTGGCACGCGGAGAACGACTGTGACAGAAAAAGATCTTGCCACGCGGAGAACGACTGTGATAGCAAAAGATCATGCCATGCGGAGAACGACTGTGATAGCAAAGGATTTTGCCACGCGGAGAACGACTGTGACAGAAAAAGATCTTGCCACGCGGAGAACGACTGTGATAGCAAAAGATCATGCCATGCGGAGAACGACTGTGATAGCAAAGGATTTTGCCACGCGGAGAACGACTGTGATAGCAAAAGATCTTGCCACGCGGAGAACGACTGTGATAGCAAAAGATCTTGCCACGCGGAGAACGACTGTGATAGCAAAAGATCTTGGCACGCGGAGAACGACTGTGATAGCAAAAGATCTTGCCACGCGGAGAACGACTGTGACACCAAAAGATTATGCCACGCGGAGAACGACTGTGATAGCAAAAGATCTTGCCACGCGTAGAACGACTGTGATAGCAAAAGATCATGCCACGCGGAGAACGACTGTGACACCAAAAGATCGTGTCACGCGGAGAACGACTGTGATAGCAAAAGATCTTGCCACGCGGAGAACGACTGTGACAGCAAAAGATCGTGTCACGCGGAGAACGACTGTGATAGCAAAAGATCGTGTCACGCGGAGAACGACTGTGATAGCAAAAGATCTTGGCACGCGTAGAACGACTGTGATAGCAAAAGATCATGCCACGCGGAGAACGACACCAAAAGATCGTGTCACGCGGAGAACGACTGTGATAGCAAAAGATCTTGCCACGCGGAGAACGACTGTGATAGCAAAAGATCTTGCCACGCGGAGAACGACTGTGATAGCAAAAGATCATGCCACGCGGAGAACGACTGTGATAGCAAAAGATCGTATCACACGGAGAACGATTGTGATAGCAAAAGATCTTGCCACGCGGAGAACGACTGTGATAGCAAAAGATCGTATCACACGGAGAACGATTGTGATAGCAAAAGATCGTAACACACGGAGAACGACTGTGATAGCAAAAGATCTTGCCACGCGGAGAACGACTGTGATAGCAAAAGATCATGCCACGCGGAGAACGACTGTGATAGCAAAAGATCGTATCACACGGAGAACGATTGTGATAGCAAAAGATCTTGCCACGCGGAGAACGACTGTGATAGCAAAAGATCGTATCACACGGAGAACGATTGTGATAGCAAAAGATCGTAACACACGGAGAACGACTGTGATAGCAAAAGATCGTAACACACGGAGAACGACTGAGTAAAGCGGTAATCACAGCCGAGGAGAAAATGAAGATCCGGTTTTGAATGTGAGCGACTCACTGTAGACTAGAGGTAAAGTTTTTGGTCAAGCAAACTGCAGGTATGAACCATCAACATCTCGTGCGGGAGGCTGGCTGAATATCACCAGCGGAATCTCATTTTTTTTGGGGGGGAAGGGTAGTTTTGGAGGGGCAATGTAACTCGTTTTCTGTTGCAAGAACAACAGCCACGGCTCATGATGCTGCTGTGACGGACTCAGCGAGCACCGAGCATGATAAGGAAGGTTGTAAAGAGGTTTCTTCGCAGAGAATTGGTAAACCTGCTAGGACACTCACATGTTGGGGGGGGTCGGGGTTAACGTGGATCTTCTGTCCAGAGCGTGTGGGTGTGCACTGAAATGAGTTGGCAGACAGACTGGCTGGATGGTCTGAAATACAAAGCAGGATGAGAATGGATAAGGAGGGCATTGCGAAGGCCGTAGTGCACAGACTGCGGGAGGTTGAAGAGAGACAGTGGATGGACAGTGTGCATATACAGAGATTGAAGAAGTTAGGACAGAGTATGGGTGCTGGGACAGAGCAAAGGTGCTGGGACAGAGCAAGGATGCTGGGACAGAGCAAGGATGCTGGGACAGAGCCAAGGTGCTGGGACAGAGCAAGGGTGCTTGGACAGAGCATGGGTGCTGGGACAGAGCATGGGTGCTGGGACAGAGCCAAGGTGCTGGGACAGAGCATGGGTGCTGGGACAGAGCAAGGGTGCTAGGACAAAGCAAGGGTGCTGGGACAGAGCATGGGTGCTGGAACAGGGCATGGGTGCTGGAACAGAGCATGGGTGCTGGTAGAAAAACTAAAATCTAACTGGGATAAAATGTAAAACAAACAGCCATTATTTGACGAGAACTATTAGTAGACAGGCTCTTTGGTGGCTATTGAAGTATGTGGCGGAGCATGTATGGCAGAATGCCATGATAACGGATTCTGAAATATGAAAGAAGGCAAAAATCAATAATTTGCCGATAATCAGGGTCTCATAAGACGGGCAAATTGTGGCCACGGGGTAACAGGTAGGTCTCACCAGCAAACAACACGCTTGTCCACTTCAGTTTTTCCCAGAAATCATATAAGGCAATCCATCTTCCCCGAAATTAGCTTTTTGTCCAGAAGGTACATTAGATCTAGCAAGTCATTCATGGAGTATTCTTCGCTAAGGAAGAAGAAAGACAGAAGAAGGACAGGGAATGCTGAGGGCAATGCTGAATATGTAAAAAAAAAAAAAGAGTCTCAGACGAAGCAAAATATAATTAATATATCATCTTACGACAAAAAACAAACGTTCAGGACAAGATTCTAGTGAAAATATCGGTTCCAATTTTCCTGTGCTCCAAGTGAAGCCAAACGTCAAATTGCCTCCACTGAAAGGATGTAAGAAGAAGACCTCATTGTGGTCCAGGATTGAGGCTATTTATTTATCTTGTTTGTAATTTCTCGGCACGATCAGAATTCATGTTTATCACAGACAGGAACGTTTCTCTCCAGAGAAAAAAACCAGAACAAAACGAAGAAACGTGCTCTTGTCCCTTTGTTGCTGATATCGATTAAACTCTAATCTCTATTTCTTCAGTGTCAGAATTTGCGTTTGAATGATCCAGCATTTTATATTCTCTTTTTTCTCGTTTAACATTTCCTCATTTATTTCATTCTATCGACATATAGAAATCTGTTTTCTAAGTTTCTTTCACATTTAACTTCCTTTTTACTGGTGGTCTACTTAATCCAGTTGTATCGGGTTCAAGTCCCAGCATTGAGGAATTTTTTTTTTCTGGTATCCCAGTGTCCCCCAGGGTCCATAAATGGGTACCAGAGAATTCTGGGAAGGTAAATGAAGCCAGGTGTGATACTGACCATATCAGACTTTCATGTGTCGATCATTTCATTCATTCATTCATTTGCATGTCCCTTGCGGAACTTTGCCTCCCAAACAGCACTCCTGTAGGCCTCTCCGTTGTGAGCAAGATGGCCTGCTGCTGTTGCATCCATTTCCAGATCGTCAGCGATGTCTTGCAGCCATCTTCGTCTTGGTCTTCCTCTTTTTCTTTTTCCCAATATGTATCCTTCCAATACGGTCTTCTCTAAATTATCATGACGTTTAATGTGTCCAAAATATTTAAGTTTTCTCTCTTTAACCCTCTTCACTAGCCAGCCTTCTTCAATATTAAGCTCTTGTAGTATAGATATATTCATGTGTCGATGGTTTTCGAAATATGGGCCAAATACTCTGTCCTTTGTATGGCTTAATGGCATGGGAATGGGGACTTTATTTTTTTTTTACTTTGCATTGCTGTTATTATTTTCATTCATATTTATCTTCATTTTGCTTATTTACAATTACATGAAATTTCACTTTAATATTTTTTTTTCCTTTTTGTCTCATTTGATACTCCTCGCCATCATTTCTTTTTCTATGTTTCATCATTCTTTTCTTTGTCCTTGTCTTGTGCCTCTGGTAGATTAAAAATATACAAGAAACACTGTGCTAAAGATGTCTCAACAACTAAAGATGTCTCAACAACTAAATATATCTCAACAATTAAAGATTTCTCAACTACAATCTCAAAAACTAAAGATGTCTCACCAACTACAATCTCAAAAACTAAAGATGTTTCAAAAACTACAGCTTCAACAACTAAAGATGTCTCAACAACTACAGTCTAAACAATTAAAGATGTCTCAACAACTAAAAATGTCTCATCAACTACAGTCTAAACAACTAAAGGTGTCTCTACAAATAAAGATGTCTCAACAACTACAGTCTCAACACCTAAAGATGTCTAAGCAACTAAAGATGTCTCAACAACGACAGTCTAAACAAGGAAAGATGTCTCAACAGCTAAAGATGTCTCATCAACTACAATCTCAACAACTGAATATGTCACAACTACAGTCTAAGCAACTAAAGATGTCTCAACAACTCACGATGTCTAAACAGTTAAAGATGTTTCAAGAACTAAAGATGTCCAAACAACTGCAGTCTCAACGACTAAAGATGTCTCAACAATAAAAGATGTATCAACAACTAAAGATGTCTCAACAACTACAGTCTCAACAACTAAAGATGTCTCAACAACTACAATCTCAACAACTAAAGATTTCTCAACATCTAAAGACGTCTCGACAACTACAGCCTCAAGAAGTAATGATGTCTCAAGAAATAAAGTTGTCTTAACAACTATAATCTCAACAACTAAAGATGTCTAAACAACTACAGTCTCAAAAACAAAAGATGTCTCAAGAACTACAATCTCAACAACTAAAGATGTCTCAACAACTAAAGATGTCTCAACAACTAAAGATTTCTCAACAACTGCAGTCTCAACAACTAAAGATATCTCAACAACTGCAGTCTCAACAACTAAAGATGTCTCAACAAATACAGCCTCAACAACTAAAGATGTCTCAACAACTACAATCTCAACTACTAAAGATATCTCAACAACTACAGTCTCAACAACTAAAAATGTCTCAACAACTACGGTCTCAACAACTAAACATGTCTCAACAACTACAATCTCAAGAACTATTCCGTAGATCCTCAGAAATATATTTTCTCCCCCCCCCCCACCCCAAATCTCGCTGCAGCACTAAAATGAGCACTTTAACTCTTTAACTACAAAACAACACCGGCAGTTTAGGCTGATCTTGCGCATCTAAGCATACCAATGCTCAGAGTAACAACCAGGTAAAGTCTAAATAAACCCAAAAAGGTACCACATTTTTAACCCAACCTAAATTTTAAAATTATAGAATAACTTCCTTCCAATGTCTTTCTGCCAAATTTCCCATCAAAACTTATTCTGGCAAAGCATGGGAATTAAATCAGCAAGGTGAAAGAGTTAAACTTCTCAGACACAGAAAAAAAAAACTCAACTCTTGAACGTTCAAGACCAACAAAAAAAAAAGTTCTCTGTTAACTTCGGTGGAGTTAATCATGTAAACCCGGGAATTCATTTACTAACTTGCACCAAGAAAATTTCAGGATGGAGAAGAAATTACCAGACCATGGGAAATGGAGTATGAGACCACGTGGTCAATGACGCCATTGGATGAAGGTGATCGCCCTATTCATGGCAGGTACACAGACATTAACATTTTTTTCTCCCCCGATATGTTGCAATAATGGAATAGCTACCATTCCCTGGCAGAATATTTCTGCCATGGCACTACGTTAGTTCAGAAGTACAGGTCCCATCTTCTAACATAGCACCACGATCTTCAGACGTACAGGTCCCGTTTTTTAACATAGCACCACGATTTTGAGAAGTACAGTTCCAAATTTCTAACATAGCACCACGATCTTCAGACGTATAGCTCCAATTTTCTAACATAGCACCACGATCTTCAAACGTACAGCTCCATATTTCTAACATAGCACCACGATCTTCAGACGTATAGCTCCAAATTTCTAACATAGCACCACGATCTTCAGATGCACAGTTTCAATTTTCTAACATAGCACCACAATCTTCAGACGTGTAGCTCCAAATTTCTAACATAGTACCACGATCTTCAGACGTATAGCTCCAAATTTCTAACATAGCACCACAATCTTCAGATGCACAGTTCCAATTTTCTAACATAGCACCACGATCTTCAAACGTATAGCTCCAATTTTCTAACATAGCACACGATCTTCAAACGTACAGCTCCATATTTCTAACATAGCACCACGATCTTCAGACGTATAGCTCCAAATTTCTAACATAGCACCACGATCTTCAGATGCACAGTTCCAATTTTCTAACATAGCACCACGATCTTCAGACGTGTAGCTCCAAATTTTTAACATAGCACCACGATCTTCAGACGTATAGCTCCAAATTTCTAACATAGCACCACGATCTTCAGACGTATAGCTCCAAATTTCTAACATAGCACCACGATCTTCAGACGTATAGCTCCAAATTTCTAACATAGCACCACGATCTTCAAACGTATAGCTCCAAATTTCTAACATAGCACCACGATCTTCAGACGTATAGCTCCAAATTTCTAACATAGCACCACGATCTTCAGATGCACAGTTCCAAATTTCTAACATAGCACCACGATCTTCAGACTTACAGGTCCAAATTTCTAACATACCAACAGGATTTTCAGGTGTCCAAGTCCACGTTCCTGGCCTAAATCCACGAATTTCAGACACAGAAAGGCGACATGTATAATCGCGTTTTTGGAGTTTTAAAGATAATTACCCAAGGAAGTCTTTGTAAACTACATCTGAAGAGTGGCAGCTAAGATGTTACTGGTCGCTGCCGAGACTAATCAAGCACGGTGGCCCTTTTCCTTTGACCTGTCTGGTTATGTCCGTTCTTTACAGACAGAACCTCACAACAAAGACTTCTGTCCTAAGATCTTGTAACCTGCATTTTTATTCTCCACCTTAAATTCTCACAGTCGGAGAAACAGCGTAAAAAAATCACAGTCGCCTTCTCGTGGCACGATCTTTCGCCTGTTATTTTTTAGTCCTTGTGAGTCATGAAAAAAAAAAGGTCTCGAAAGAAAGCCATAGAATAGAGCTTATTAACCTGGGGTTCATTCATGAAATCTTAAGCGGCCCACGGAAGAATGTGTTGGAGGTCAACGGAAGAATGTTTTGGAGGTCCACGGAAGAATGTTTTGGAGGTCCACGGAAGAATGTTTTGGAGGTCCACGGAAGAATGTTTTGGAGGTCCACGGAAGAATGTTTTGGAGGTCCACGGAAGAATGTTTTGGAGGTCCACGGAAGAATGTTTTGGAGGTCCACGGAAGAATGTTTTGGAGGTCCACGGACCAGTAAAAGATCTGCACGAGTAAAAAGAAAAAAAAATCTTAGCACCATCTGGTTCCTATTTATTGCCTAATAATTTTTTTTCTTAATAAGGGGGTGAATCCACATCTATTCTGGGATTGGAAATGAGGTCCACGCTGTTCTTAGGTCATGACCCGAAGAAAACGTTTAAGAACTGACCTGAAACTTTCAGTTTTGGCGCGACTCTTAAGAAGAATGCTGAGGGGGACCACAGATCAGGAGAACATCAAAACGAGAAAGTTCTGAAAGAGACGCAAGAAACAAGGAAAATTATAAAGAAGATCAGAAAACGACAACCCAGATTTGTGGGGGCATGTCTGGAGGAGAGGAGGGATAGAGCACGTAATGGCAACAGGAAAGATCAAAGGTAGAAGAAACGGAGGTAGACAGAGAGGAAAGATGTTTAATGGTTTGACATCCTGGCACGGGGAATGTTCAGTGACAAGACCCGCTGAGATGCACAAGGGATCGAGGGTTATGGAAGGACATGATACCCTACGCCCGCCGGCAGGGACCAGGAGAAAGAGAAAGAGAGAAAGTCTTGACCAAGCGTGTTCAAGCCACCACAGAAGGCTGTCCTCGTTCACTCTCCTAACCTAGTCAGCCATCTTTTCTTTTCAACTTTGGCGTGTTGCCATGTGGGAGTGGAGCTTGGCATATTGCAGCACTGCCTTGTAATGCGCAATCAAACAACAATCAATCACAATAATTCAGCGCCGGTTCCCCCAACACTTATCCAGAATGTTCGCTACAAATTTAAAAATCGTAATGGATCGCCACCAATCAAGATAACACACACCAGTATCGCAAAAAACGATTAATTACGTGAAATGCGGATCGATAAGAATAAAAGGAAATAATCGATTCAGCCCAGTTAGTATCGTAATGTTTGGTCCAGGCGTAATTGGTATTGAGTGTGCACGGGGGATCGGAATTGCCCCGGCGTTTTATTACGTCATTGAATCTTACACATGAATTGTAACAATGCGTGGAAGCGTATTTAACCCGGAAGTTCTGAATGTATCGATGCTCTGAGTATTACTAATTTCATCTCGGCCATACTCGGAGTAATCGCAATCGACGTCTAAAACGATGCCATGAGAAAGAAATGTTGCTATAGAAAGTTACGTCGGGAACACGAGCAAACAAATGTGTAGCTCCTTCACGTATGTGAACATCAGAATCAGCTGGCGTCAGATCTTGAAAAGAATAAATGAAAGTCGGATGTAGAGTGGGGTGTGGTGGTTTTCTTAACTTTCTCCGCGGGATTACGAAAATCCTCTATCATCTTTTGAAGATTAAGGATTCCAATCTCTTGTGGAGGCAGGATGGCAACGAAAGTGCGCTGGAAAGGCAGCACAGACCCAAGATAGAACAGGATCTTCATCTGTTTTGGATCGCCGGCATTGATGACGGCATCACAAGCATCCACAGCTCCAAGCATTGATGACAGCATCACAAGCATCCACAGCCTCAAGCATTGATGACGGCATCACAAGCATCCACAGCTCCAAGCATTGATGACGGCATCACAAGGATCCACAGCTCCAAACATTTAAAAGAAGCTACAAACACTATGACGTCGTGAGAACTAACTTTTATCTAACAGTCCAGATAGACGTCTTTCTGAAAATATCACTGATGTCAATTTTCCAGCATAATATGGCTCATGATGATGATTATCAGATGTAAAAAACCAGATCCGTCTGGAATCGTAAATACAGATATCGTGTGCTGATACTCGCCGCGATTTTGCCATCGATTCAGAAACTGAGAGGATGACCAGATACTAGAACCGATACCTAACCCACAATCTGTTAATGAAAAAAAAAATCTTCCCACCTTTGTTACATAAAATATGGGAACAAAGGCACGGTTGGTGGATCAAATCCGATGGAAAGCGCCCCAACCACTCAGCTGCAGAAATGGGTACCTGGGTTCCTCTGGTGCTGAAGAAGGAAAGAAGGCCAGGCGTGATGCTAAAAACATCACCCTCTATGGTGTCTGGAGGTGAAGGAGAATATGGCCACTAACACCATATCCTCTAGGTGCCTCCATGGCATAATACTGTTTCTATGTGCCTCCATGGCATAATACAGTTTCTATGTGCCTCCATGGCGTAATACAGTTTCTATGTGCCTCCATGGCATAATACAGTTTCTACCTGCCTCCATAGCATAATACAGTTTCTATGTGCCTCCATGGCATAATACAGTTTCTATGTGCCTCCACGGCATAATACAGTTTCTATGTGCTTCTATGGCATAATACAGTTTCTATGTGTCTCCATAGCATAATACAGTTTCTATGTGCCTCCATGGCATAATGCAGTTTATACGTGCCTCCATGGCATAGCACAGTTTCTAGGTGCCTCCATGACATAATACAGTTTCTAGGTGCCTCCATGACATAATACAGTTTCTAGGTGCCTCCATGGCATAGTACAGTTTCTAGATGCCTCCGTGACATAATACAGTTTTTAGATGCCTGTATGACATAATGCAGTTTCTAGGTGCCTCCATGGCATAATACAGTTACTAGGTGCCTCCATGGCATAATACAGTTACTAGGTGCCTCCATGGCATAATACAGTTACTAGGTGCCTCCATGGCATAATACAGTTACTAGGTGCCTCCATGGCATAATACAGTTACTAGGTGCCTCCATGGCATAATACAGTTACTAGGTGCCTCCGTGACATAATACGAGTGACATAGTACAGTTTCTAGGTGTCCCGATGGAACAACAGTGTTATCTTATCTTTGTCTTTGCAATTATGGACACGACCGTTTTATAATGGAAAAGCACTCACAGGCCAGCACTTCTTTGACAGAAAGAAAGTAATCAAATACTACTTTATTTTTGTAATAAATAAACACGAACTAAATGAAAGCTACATTACAGTCTGGCACAGGAAGACAAGTGTTTGGAGACACACAGAGGAATTTGCTTAAGATCACTGGAGTCTAAAGACTGGTAACAGCATGCAGGGATGGACAGGAAAGAGGCAAGTCTGCTGCGCCAACTGGGCGCCAAAGAAACATCGCGGTGGAAGTAGGGTAGCGCCAAAATGAACTGTCGACAAGAAGCCTATACGACGATGGAGGTTTCCCAGAAAAAAAAAATGTTAACACATTTTGATCATGCAGGGAAAAAAAGAGACAGCTCTGTGTATAAAGATCTTGACTACAGATCTGAGAAAAGGTCTTGACAACAGATCTGAGAAAATACAATCAGTTTTAGTTGCACTTAAGATCGATTGTCCAGGCTTGTAAAAAGAGTAACAGAAGTAATAAAGATTGTGAAAAAGATACAGAGGAAGACAGATAGAGAGAACAAATCGTGATAGATGTGACTTCACCGCATCAGGGAAAGTCAACACTAGCATATAAGAAGGGTCATTGCTCTAGGTCCCCGGAGAATGCCTGATCTTACACGAGATCGACACGGCTCATGATGATGACTGTGGGCGTAAATGTAAGTCATTCCGACAAAATAAAAAGAGACAAGAAAGGCATAATGCATTGACCGAAGGGGGAAAAATGTTTTAGACTCTGAAAGATGATGATGATGACGACGATGATGATGATAAATGTATTGTTAGTGAAAAAAAAAATGTTCGCGAAAACAGTTCCACAGTCTCCCCCGCCTAAGGAAGTATTTGATGAAAAAAAAGTTCTTGTCGTGAGACGCAACAGTCAACTTTAGACTTAGCCTGGCCTGACTTGGACCACGTCGAACCTAAACTATTCCGTCAGGCTGTTGTGACACAGCTGCCAGGAAGCTTTGTGAGAATATGAGAGACAGTCTCGGCCCGACACGGTTTCTCTCTTGTCGCCAAGGCGAACGTCTGTGGTTCCCAAAACTAAACTTGAAAGATAAAACATCATTCCCCTCTGCCACCATTTCTACATATTAGAAAGGAATTGAGGGGAGTTAAATCTGGCAGACAAAGAAAAAGTACAGACAACTCCCTGCTGTCACAGACCTAGGAAATTATGCAGCAGTATTTGTGTAGGGTTATCGTTTCTGGGTATTCCATGCTTGTTCAGAGCAAAGCAAACAGCCTGACAACTGGGTAGTTCCGCGTATAGATCACTGCCTTCTCGACTCAGCTGGTGTCATGAAAATACAATGCCAAACAAAAGCAAAACAGGGGGAAGAACTGCGCCTAGTATGAAAATACTATTTTTTTATATTTCTCTTTCATCCAGCGGTGCTGCCCTAGGGTTGCCGCCGAGTGTTGTTGTCACTGGGTTGTCGTCCTAGTATTCTCGCCCTAGTATTGTTGTCCCAGGGTTGCCGACTCAGGGTTGACGCCCCAGTGGTGCCGCCCCGTGGTGTCGTCCTAGTGATGCCGTCCCCGTGGTGTCGTCGTAATGTTGTCGCTCCAGTACTGTCGTCCTAGTGTTGTCGCTCCAGTACTGTCGTCCTAGTGTTGTCGCTCCAGTACTGTCGTCCTAGTGTTGTCGCTCCAGTACTGTCGTCCTAGTGTTGTCAACCCAGTGTTGTCGCTCCAGTACTGTCGTTCTAGTGTTGTCGCTCCAGTACTGTCGTCCTAGTGTTGTCAACCCAGTGTTGTCGCTCCAGTACTGTCGTCCTAGTGTTGTCAACCCAGTGTTGTCGCTCCAGTACTGTCGTTCTAGTGTTGTCAACCCAGTGTTGTCGCTCCAGTACTGTCGTCCTAGTGTTGTCGCTCCAGTACTGTCGTCCTAGTGTTGTCGCATCAGTACTGTCGTCTTAGTGTTGTCGCTCCAGTACTGTCGTCCTAATATTGCCGCCCAAGGGTTGCCTGGTCTAAGTCTTCAGGCTGCTGTAGTCCAGAGATTTAAACAAGTAAATGGAGGAGGTGTTCTTAAGTTGTGGACATACAGAAATATGTTGACCTTATGTGCCACAGAGGCATCTAGAGAATAGAGTGTTAGCTCCCATGGGAGGGAACGGGGCTGAATAGTTTCAGGGTTAGACTTTAGCCTCGGTCACTGGAAGTCGAGTGTTCGAATCTCTCCAGAAGTGGCAGAGATCTTTTCTTCTTGCCAGCAATAAACTCCACTGGGCACGTTTGGAAAAAAAAATTACATGAACTTGTCCGTTTTCTCCGAACCTTTCTGAGTTTCTAACATCTTCAGGTCCCGAGAATATGCTGTGACGAGGTCCAACATCTTCAAATAACAAGAATATGCTGTGACGAGGTCCAACATCTTCAAATAACAAGAATATGCTGTGACGAGGTCCAACATCTTCAAATAACAAGAATATGCTGTGACGAGGTCCAACATCTTCAAATAACAAGAATATGCTGTGACGAGGTCCAACATCTTCAAATAACAAGAATATGCTGTGACGATGTCCAACATCTTCAAATAAAAAGAATGTGCTGTGACGAGGTCCAACATCTTCAAATAAAAAGAATGTGCTGTGACGAGGTCCAACATCTTCAAATAAAAAAGAAAATGCTGTGACGAGGCCCAACATTTTCAAATAGCAAGAATATGCTGTGACGAGGTCCAACATCTTGAAATCACGAGAATATGCTGTGACGAGGTTCAACATCTTCAAATCTCCAGAATATGCTGTGACAAGGTCCAACAGACTCATCATCTTAAAGAGGACATTATGAAGACTCCAGGACATATCGGTCAGACATTTCATGAGCGTTCCTTTAATAGAAGCTGACCTAATTATTTACGCATATGTGAGAACAAATAAAGTATCCATACTCACTACACAGGACGTGGACAGTCTTGATACATGACCCATACTCACTATACAGGACTTGGGCAATCTTGACATTTCATCCACACTCACCACACATGACTTGGACAATCTTGACATTTCATCCACACTCACCACACAGGACTTGGACAATCTTGACATTTCATCTACACTCACCACACATGACTTGGACAATCTTGACATTTCATCCACACTCACCACACAGGACTTGGACAATCTTGACATTTCATCCACACTCACCACACAGGACTTGGACAATCTTGACACATGACCCATACTCACCACACAGGACTTAGACAATCTTGGCATTTCACTCACTACACAGGACTTGGACAATCTTGACACTTCACTCACAGTCTCTACACATGACTTGGACAATCTTAACCTTTCACCCACATGACTGAGACAAATGTTTTTGTTTTTTTTAACGTCCATTCTATTGCAGCTAGGGGCAGAGGCAGGACGTGGAATGGGACTAAAACTGGGCTGTACTCACCACGTGACTGGTCATGTGACACCTTATCGTATGTCATCCCACTCTGTGACGTATCTCAGCCAAGTACAGAAAAAAATAGGACATACAGCAGCAAAAGACAGAAAAACTGAGGCCATATAACAGTAAAAGACAGAAAAACTGAGGCCATATAACAGCAAAAGATAGAAAAACTGAGGCCATATAACAGCAAAAGACAGAAATACTGAGGCCGTATAACAGCAAAAGACATAAATACTGAGGCCATATAACAGCAAAAGACATAAATACTGAGGCCGTATAACAGCAAAAGATAGAAATACTGAGTACATATAACAGCAAAAGATAGAAATACTGAGTACATATAACAGCAAAAGATAGAAATACTGAGTACATATAACAGCAAAAGATAGAAATACTGAGTACATATAACAGCAAAAGATAGAAATACTGAGTACATATAACAGCAAAAGATAGAAATACTGAGTACATATAACAGCAAAAGACAGAAATACTGAGGACATATAACAGCAAAAGACAGAAATACTGAGGACATATAACAGCAAAAGACAGAAATACTGAGGACATATAACAGCAAAAGACAGAAATACTGAGGCCATATAACAGCAGAAAACAGAAATGCTGAGGACATATAACAGCAAAAGACAGAAAAAGCGGGGAGAAATTATCGCGAACTTCCCCGAGGACCAATCAAATGATGTGGACAAAAAGTACACACAACCAACATTCACGTTTTCCCATGAACCAACAACTTTTTGTGTAAACTCAATTAATCCCAACGAACCACACATATTCACTTTTTTTCACCATGCAAACTGCGCACTACATTACACTAGTTTCTGTCAATGTTCTTGTCCAGTCTAAATCACACATGTTCAGTTTGTTGACAGTGCAGAAATAGCAAAAAGAAAACAAATTCAATGACACCCATATAACCGATGTCTAGTCTGTCTGTGTAGATTCCCGAAGTGTTTTTCTTTCTTCTGTTTTGCTGTTGGTGTTTTTTAACCTGCTCATTCGAAGTGTTAAATGAAAATAGATGTAATTACTCTACGGGAATTGTAGACTAAGTCCTTTAGATGATGACTGACAGAAGAATGCTGGGAGAATGATTGCCCGTGGAGTCCCTGAACAATGTGTAGTTGCCTTCCATTTAGTTGATAAGGAGTTTTTTTAAAAAATTCTTCTCTTTGTCGTTCGTTCAGACATCGACACCAATCTCTTTTTCTCTCTCCCTCCCTCTCTCTCTCTCCCTCCCTCTCTCTCTCCCTCCCTCTCTCTCTCTCTCTCCCTCTCTCTCTCTCCCTCCTTCCCTCTCTCTCTCCCTCCTTCTCTCTCTCTCTCCCTCCTTCTCTCTCTCTCTCCCTCCTTCCCTCTCCCTCCTTCCCTCTCTCTCCCTCCTTCCCTCTCTCTCTCCCTCCTTCCCTCTCTCCCTCCCTCTCTTCTCCCTCCTTCCCTCTCTCTCCCTCCTTCCCTCTCTCTCCCTCCTTCCCTCTCTCTCTCCCTCTCTCTCTCTCCTTCCTTCCCTCTCTCTCCCTCCCTCTCTCCCCCTCTCTCCCTCCCTCCCTCTCTCTCCCTCCTTCCCTCTCTCTCTCCCTCGCTCTCTCTCTCCCTCTCTCTCTCTCTCTCCTTCCCTCTCTCTCTCTCTCTCCCTCCCTCTCTCTCTCTCTCTAATGCAGGGGAGGTCGTCTGTGGTTTTCAGCATCGGCCGTAGAGTTTCCCCCGGTTGGGGGGAGGGTGGAGTCTGGGGTCTGACCAGGTCCCTTTGCCTGAGTGGGTCGTGCAGGTGGCAACTCTGGAGGCTGTGAAGTGCTGTCCTGACTCTTTGTAGTAGACAGACAGCTCTTCGCAGCCACTTCCAGACCCCTGGTATGGATGACCTTTCTGTTTGCAATGTCCTGATGTCAGTCATTACTACTTGGCCGTTTGCTGTGATAACTAGCAGAGGCGGGGGCTGTCATTTGTCCAAGAAAACCAAGGCTGTTCAAAGCTGCCACAGAGAGGGGATCTTTGTGGTAGTCAGTAACAGGTAAACTGGAGAAATATTTATATATTTGTCCGGGGATGGAGCTTTTTAAGAAGTCTGAAATGTATCTATGCTCAGTTCACACCAAGGCAGCCAGCTTCTAACAGATGATATGAATTATGAAGGTCTTCATTAGCGGCATTTTATAGCTGGCTAAACAGAGTACAGGTGTTTGAGTGCCGAAGTAGTTAGCGCACTAGTCTCGTATGATGAAGGTCGGGGGTTCGAATGCAAACGAAGGCGCCACAGTCACCCAGTTGTAGAAACGGGTACCCGACATCTTCTGGAGTTGGGGAAGGAAAGACAGCCAGGCGTAACGCTGACCACATCACCTTTTAGTGGACTGATAGGTCAAGGACAATATTGGCGCTGACACCATATCCCCCGTGTGCCTCTAAGCCATGAAACCCTTACTTAAATAGAGTGCC
This sequence comes from Achatina immaculata, assembly GCA_009760885.1. Taxonomy (NCBI): domain Eukaryota; kingdom Metazoa; phylum Mollusca; class Gastropoda; order Stylommatophora; family Achatinidae; genus Lissachatina; species Lissachatina immaculata. Next base: position 52,584,708 of record CM019693.1, read on the forward strand.
CAAACAAAATGCATAAAACCGACTCCAATCGCATGGGAAGGCAGTACCACCAGTGACAGCTCTATTCCTTCTCACCGTTTTGGAAGACACCAAAAACTTTACAGAACTAGTCTTCGTAAGGGAGATCACTAACTAAAATAGAACACAAGGGAGGTAAAAAGGACGGGCATACTTAACGTGGAACAGCAATTGTTCAAGATGTCTGACAAACAAAAAATTGACCGAATGGAAACAGCTGCGCAGTTTTTTTTAAAATTGAATTATAAGAAGTTTGAGAACCTGTGAATAAACTCTTAGAGAAAACGCAGAATCTTGGATGTTAATTGACTCTGTAAGGAAGAAACTGACACCCAAAACTAACGTACAGCAGTTGCAGGAGAAAAAAGTACAGCAGTGAGTATAAATCACAAGTAATCTTCTAAAACGCGTACAGGATGTTGGGGAAGGGCATGACACGTGCGAAAATTGAGTTTCATGGGTTTGTAGTGGGGTGAGCTGTAGGAAACCATGAATTCACTGAAGTATGTGTATTACGTGATTTCCAGACTCTATGGACTATTGTTTTCTGTAGTCCAGGTAAAGCCCTTTCAGTTGCACGTAAAAATCTTATAAATTTTTCATGGAAAAAAAAGGATGGCTCTAGTCAACAAGGATAAGCGACATCAGGCGATCGGCATGTTTAGAGGATGAGATACAGTCAGAGCGGGAGATCACGTGTTTAGGTCCTGCTACGTCCTCGGGTGGGGGAATGCATGTTTGCAGAAAACAAAGCGGAAGACTTTGTTATGACTGTGTCCTTGAAAGGGATCGGTGTCTCGGGTATGGTCTTGGCTGCCATAAAAACTACCGGTTCTCGCTCTCAGTTAGTGTGTTTGCAAATGGTACCCCCTTACTTCCCAGCGGTATGTTGATGAAATACTGCAGCCGCGACTGCTGTCACTGATAGCAGGATTTAGGAGTACTGCAAGGTTCATTTTCCAGCAAGATAACGCTAGGCTACATTGTGCTCGTCTTACAAATTTCTTCAGCATATTAGAGTAAGAGTCGTCTGTGGCCAGCAGTTTCTTCAGAATAATGGAGTAAGAGTCGTACAGTGCCCAGCAGTTTCTTCAGAATAATGGAGTAAGAGTCGTACAGTGCCCAGCAGTTTCTTCAGAATAATGGAGTAAGAGTCGTACAGTGGCCAGCAGTTTCTTCAGAATAATGGAGTAAGAGTCGTACAGTGCCCAGCAGTTTCTTCAGAATAATGGAGTAAGAGTCGTACAGTGGCCAGCAGTTTCTTCAGAATAATGGAGTAAGAGTCGTACAGTGGCCAGCAGTTTCTTCAGCATAATGGAGTAAGAGTCGTACAGTGGCCAACAGTTTCTTCAGCATACTGGAGTAAGAGTCATACAGTGGCCAACAGTTTCGCCAGACATGAACTATAATGAACAGTTATGGGACATGATCGGACGTCACGTGTCTCAACAGAAACCAGCCCGAAATCAGGGACAGTGATTGAAGCGCTCCAGTTTGCACTGGATGCGATTCCACTGGATGCCATTCAACGTCTGGTGAGGTCAATGCCCAACCGACTCCAGGAATATGTTAGAGAGGGACACTCGGGCTATTGATGTATTCAGATTTAGATGAGATGTGTGTGTATTACGCAAGCATGTAAGAGTGACCTCGGAGGTGAATGAATTTTGATTGATGGGTTAACTGTCTCATGGTCTTGACTGCACTGGATGTTGTGAAAAGTATACAGTCATTTTTGTCAAACTGCCTTTTTTATTGTTACATTAAGTTTTTTTCCAACTTAAACCCATCATATATCTGATGTGTGTTACTTAGCTTTAAGTATATAGATTCCTTACACACAGTCAAGAGCAGACAAATTCGGAGAATGTGACAACCACTGGAAAATTCCAGGCAAAAAAAAAAGAAGGAGAAGGAGACGGAAAGATTGTCTGGAAGGGTGTAAAATATTGACAAGATGAAAGAATGATGATGATGGATTTACCAAGAACATAGTAAAGAGATGCGCAATATTACGTACATCTAGATAATGACATTTCTGAAATCCTGGAAGGAAGCTTAGAAAGAGGTAGATGTCAGTTGCTCTAACGCTGTGCGGAATAGACTCTGTCATGATTGATTACACCAATATTTGACCTGCATAATCAACCAGAGCAGCGGCCAGCAATGGGAAATCTCCTTGCGCTTCCGTCTTTGCTTTCAAGATCCCTTCTCGTTTTCGAGTCAGTTTTACCTGCACTCGTACGCACATCCGGGCACCATGTGGACAGGTCCTGCCAGCCCTCGAGACTGCTGGAGCACATCTCTCACGGATGACTTACCAAGACACCTGATTACGACGGTGGTCATAATGACTATCGTGGTTGTATTGACGATGATGATGATGATGATCATGAAGATAAGCAATTCTGGAGTCCATGTAAAGAAGGGATATTGTAACAACAGGGGGGGGGGAAAGATGGAAAAAGAGCCAAGGGAAGGCCGAGAGAAACGATGTGGAATAGTCTGGTGAGATGGTGTGAGAGGAGACCATGGCTTACGTGAAGGACCGGGTACTTTCAGTCGGCACGGCACTTGATGATGACGACGATAATGACATACAGAACGACGATGAAAACTCTCACAGAAATAAAGAAAAAATATCCCATGTAAAAACCGAGATGTTCTCTCCACTCCACCCTGTACAGACTGCCAATTGAAACGCTTGTGCGAAAAAAATGAGCCTAAAATATGTAGAAAACAGCGGAGGAATGAACAGTCTAAAATATGTAGAAAACAGCGGAGGAATGAACAGCCTAAAATATGTAGAAAACAGCGCAGGAATGAACAGTATAAAATAAAGTAATGGGTATTTATTCTAAAAACAAAACCCTCCATCAAGTTTCCTTCTTTAGGTTTTCCTGTGTCAGAGAGGAAAGCGATAGATGTTTTTTTTTTTCTGGCCCTCTTTAAACAGAAAAATGGCTAATTGCATTCACAGTCAAACGCTCGGTGCGTGAAACAGGCGGATTGATATCAGCGGTGCTTTTATTTTTGTATGTCAAAAATGTGCACCTTTTTAAAGTAGGTCAAGAAGAAGAAGAAGAAGCAGAAGAAGAAGAAGAAGAAGAAGAAGAAGCAGAAGAAGAAGAAGCAGAAGCAGAAGAAGAAGAAGAAGAAGAAGCAGAAGAAGAAGAAGCAGAAGAAGAAGAAGCAGAAGAAGAAGAAGAAGCAGAAGAAGCAGAAGAAGAAGAAGCAGAAGAAGAAGAAGAAGAAGCAGAAGAAGAAGAAGAAGAAGCAGAAGAAGAAGAAGAAGAAGAAGAAAGCAGAAGAAGAAGAAGAAGAAGAAGAAGCAGAAGAAGAAGAAGAAGAAGCAGAAGAAGAAGCAGAAGAAGAAGAAGCAGAAGAAGAAGAAGCAGAAGAAGAAGAAGCAGAAGAAGAAGAAGCAGAAGAAGCAGAAGAAGAAGAAGCAGAAGAAGAAGAAGCAGAAGAAGAAGAAGAAGAAGAAGAAGCAGAAGAAGAAGAAGAAGCAGAAGAAGAAGAAGCAGAAGAAGAAGCAGAAGAAGAAGCAGAAGAAGAAGAAGAAGCAGAAGAAGAAGAAGAAGAAGAAGAAGAGCAGAAGAAGAAGAAGAAGAAGAAGCAGAAGAAGCAGAAGAAGAAGAAGCAGAAGAAGAAGAAAGAAGAAGAAGCAGAAGAAGAAGAAGAAGAAGCAGAAGAAGAAGAAGAAGAAGCAGAAGAAGAAGAAGAAGCAGAAGAAGAAGAAGAAGAAGGAGCAGAAGAAGAAGAAGAAGAAGAAGCAGAAGAAGAAGAAGAAGAAGTGCCGTCAAGATTTTAAAATAAATCTGCCAGAAGAAAGAAGATAGCAAGTTATCACGTACAACGATCTAGTGCCAATCAAGGTTCTGTCTCACTTCGCCGTCACAACAGCCTTTGTGGCTCTGCATTTTTGCTAGAACTGGCCCCCCTAGATGGAGGAGCCCACTAAGAAGCATATATATTTTACATGCAAACAGACTCTATTTTGGCGCGGGAGACAAGTTTTTATACTCTCCTCTCACGTTCAACCTACAGGGAGGGTTACCAACTCAGACTGTCACAGCTTACATTATAACTTTTATTTACACTATTATTTTAGATATGTCATGTGGCATGCTCTTTCCAGAACATTGTCCCTCTCACAGCCTCACTGAGTGAATTGCGTTCGTGAGCTAGCCGACCAGTCTCGCAATGACATATTCAGTTTCCGTGATGTCCTGAGTCCATCTACGGCGAGGCTGTCCCTTTTCTCTCTTGCCGGGCACTAAGTCTTCTAGTACCAACCTCTCCAAGCTGTTGTGTCTCTTGATGTGGCCGAAGTGTCTCAGCTTTCTAATTTTGATGGTATTTACAAGCCAGTTTTCTAATTGCGTCAATATTTGCAATATTTGATTTTCTTTCTATCCATAGTACTCTAAGTGCCATTCTATAACATTTCATTTCAAATACTGTTGTTCTCTTTTCCAGTAAAAACTGTTAAGTGTCCATGTTTCCTTTCAGATAGCTAGTAATTTCTTAAACATAGAATTTCCTCTTATCCTTTACAGTGGATAAAACTAATGTATTTCTTTTCATCATTTTTCAATATATTGGTTACCATCGTAACCTCATGAAGACCTTCCAGTGGATTCACTTGATAGCACAGATCTAGAGATGTAACGAATACAGTGTTTACAATATTAAAACAAAACCACTTGCGAACATTCTTACATTATTGTCTGACTCTCACCCAAAAGCACCTGCAAACAATCTTACGTTATTATCTGACTCTCATACAAGCAAGACACAGACAGCAAATGTTTGGTTCTACTTTTAGTTTCTGGTTAAATCTCAAATGTGTGAAAATTTACTTGGTGCAGATAACTGGATAACAGCAGCAGGAATATGTTTCTTTTTAAGTGTTAGAAAGTTCATACGCAACTATTCATTCGAATAAGAATATTCGAATATTACCATCATTCTAATCTGTCTAAATCTAATCTAGTCTAAGTCAAATATTAGTTTGGTCTATTTGTTGGACTACACAGGAGAGATACTATTTTAAGGATTCGAAATATCCCTATTCGAATTTTCTTCCGAATAGGACATTCTAACTTTATCATTATTCCGCAGAATGTTATTTTCAAATCGAATATTAAGTATTATTTAATAATAATGCAAGGTGTTTTATATATACCTTAAAAGTTCAACATTTTAAAATTTATATCTCATAAAGAAGAGAACATAATTAGTGAATCTTCTTCTTCTTTTTATTCTTCTTTTTCTTTTTTTCCTTTCTTCCTTCCTTCTTCTTCTTCTCCTTCTTCCTTCTTCTTCTTCTTCTTCTTCTTCCTTCTTCTTCGTTCTGTCCTTCTTCTTCTTCCTTTTTCTTTCTTCTTCTCATTCCTCCTCCTTCTCCTCCTCCTTCTTCTTCTTCCTTTTTCCCTTTTCTTCTCATTCATTCTTCCTTCTTCTTCTTCTCTTTCTGCTTCTTCTTCTTCCTTTTTCCTTCTTCTTCTCTTCCTCTTCCTCCTTCTTCTTCTTCTTTGTCGACTTGTGTTCCTTTGAAGTACCATAGATAGTGGTCTGTACACACCCAGCCAGATACTAATTGAGACTATGGTAACATTTTGTGGAATATCTCTGGAAACATTTTGTTGCTTTGTTTTTCTCTATCTTCCAGAAAATTAGAACTTGTGTTAAAAAAAAACCAAAACAAACTAGATAGTATTTAGAAGATAAGAAAAAAATCTATTTCACAACATGCTCACGTAGTGGCGACTGCTTGTGGTGCACTTAGACAAGTCTTGGGTTTAGAACCCGGTCCTCAGCTACCCTGGCTCCAAACCTTACCAAGAAGAACGTATCAAGGTGTACCAGCCATGACGAAAGACAGAGCACGTTTAGGGGATACGTGAAATGTCGGCTGGAGTTCTACAGAGTTGAAATAAAACAGCCGTTCATTTACCTTCATGTCACTGACATGAGACTTGTCTCTCGGGTACCAGTGACTTTCAGACTTGTATCTCGTGTACCAGTGACTCTCAAACTTGTCTCTCAGGTACCAGTGACTCTCAAACATGTCTCTCAGGTACCAGTGACTCTCAAACTTGCCTCTCAGGTATCAGTGATTTCAGATTTTCTATTTAATTCACTCTATGTTAAAACATGACATTTTCCTCTCAATTAATATTGTTCTCCTGTCCAATATTCTGTCAGTCACACTAACACCAATGACTGGAAGATACAATGAACTTTGACAGACTCTGCACAAAGTGACCCAAATCTATGAGCGAGCCGTCGAACAGCATACACCTCAGCGTCACAGAAAACAAGTATGCTCTGACTCACGGGCATAGAAGGGCAGTGAGCTTCCAGAACTAAGTAAAAACATGGGAAATGATGAAACCAAAACACTCAACAAACATGGGAAATGATGAAACCAAAACAGTCAACAAACATGGGAAATGATGAAACCAAAACAGTCAACAAACATGGGAAATGATGAAACCAAAACAGTCAACAAACATGGGAAATGATGAAACCAAAACAGTCAACAAACATGGGAAATGATGAAACCAAAACAGTCAACAAACATGGGAAATGATGAAACCAAAACACTCAACAAAGTCAAGTATAAAAAAAACAGGTGGGAAAATTAACATCCAGATTATCAGAGGAATAACATCTAGGTTATCAGATGAATAACATCTAGGTTATCAGATGAATAACATCTAGGTTATCAGAGGAATAACATCTAGGTTATCAGAGGAATAACATCTAAGTTGTAAGAGGAATAACATCTATGTTATAAGAGGAATAACAACCAGGTTACAAGAGGAATAACATCTATGTTATAAGAGGAATAGCATCCAGGTTATAAAAGGAATAGCATCTATGTTATAAGAGGAATAACATCCAGATTATAAGAGGAATAACATCTAGGTTATAAGAGGAATATGTAGATATATAGACAGATAGACTAAGATATCAAAGATATCACGTGTATAACAAGGTGATAGACAGAGAAACAGACAGAAAAACAAGAAGATAGATAGGCAGGCAGGTAGAAAGACGGATAGAAAGACAGACAAACAGATAGATACAAGAATCCTGGCTTGTAGGATATATAAGATCCTGAACAAACATTTGGAACGTTCTAGGGAGAACGACATTTTTATTTGTTCTGTCTGCCATCAACGTCATGTAGAAGACATGTGTTCAGATAGCGACTTCAAACACAGAGAGAGAGAGAGAGAGAGAGGAGAGGGGGTAGGAAGAGACAGAGAGAGAAGAAGATATAGACAAAGAGAGGGAGGCAGAAAAGAGAGATATAGACATAGTGAGAGACAGAGGGGTAGGGAGAAGGGAGAGATGTAAACATACAGAGTTAGAGAAACAAAGAGACAGAGACAGAGAAGAGAGAGATATATAGACTGAGTGTGAGAGAGACAAAGCGAGAGAAAGAGAGAAGAGAAGTGAGAGATATAAATATACAAAGAGAGAGAGAGAGAGAGAGAGAGAAGAGAAAAGAGATATAGACATGGAGAGAAGAAAAAGAGAAGAGAAGATAGATACAAATATACAGAGGCAAAGGGTTAAAGAGAGAGAGAGAGAGAGAGAGAGAGAGAGAGAGAGAGAGAGAAATAGATATAGAGACATAGGGATGGAGAGAGACAGACAGAAAAAGAGAGATATAATCAGAGAGAGTGAGAGAGAGAGAAACGTTTTTCTCGTGTAATGTATCGAATGTTGAGCTATATATTTGCCACTGTCAGTAGAGCCTGCAATGAGAGGCACACTTGCGCACAACCTCTTTTTGGTAGTGTTACTCTGGGATCCAATCCCTTCCTGTAACAGGAGAAAAAAAAAAGAAAGATCTTGGCAGTTGATGTCGTGGCGAAGATAGTGTACCACTCTTTTTCAAATCGAACGAGACGATGCCAACAGTGGCGTTGTTTCCTTTTTTCTCACAGTAACCGGGAAACAGACTTTTCAGTAGGCTCCACCACCATAAGGGACACGTTTTATAGACAGCACTCTGGCCATGCAGTGATGTCACAACGGAATGTATCACACCAAAAGGTTAAACAATATCACGTATATATATCACCAAGTCCGAAACAAAGCAATCTTAGCCCCCATTATGAAGGTGGTGGAGGTAAGACAGAAATATCCTTGACAAATCATGGCTGCATAAAGCTACAAATTAATGGGGAACTGGATGGCTGATAACATCCGGCGCCAGGAACGAATAATAATATCAGTAACTCTTGTATTACCTTGTCGTTTTATACAACAAATCCCGGGCGAATACGCAACAAATCCCAGGCGAGACATAAAATTGCCACTGAGAATAGAATGGGAGCAAGTTCAGGCTACAGAAACACAAATTGCTGAGAACCTACTAAATAAACATAAGAGAAAGGTAAAGGTACTCCTGTCATGCCTTAGAGGCACATAGGGATATGGTGTTAGTGCCCATATTTTCCTTGACCTGTCAGCACACTAGAGGGTGATGTGGTCGGTATCACGCCTGGCCGCCTTTTCCAAATGTGGAAATAATAATAATAATGATAATCTTCTTCTCTTCCTCCTCCTACTTCTTCTTCTCTTCTTCCTCCTCCTTCTTCTTCTGCTTCTTCTTCTTCTCTTCCTCCTTCTTCACTCATCCTTCTCTTTTCTTCTCCTTCTCCTCATCCTTCTTCTTCTTATTCTTCTATCCTACAGGAACTTTGCAGCCGATACTGTGAAGATGTTGTGGCACATTATGGTGGGAGTGAGTTGACGACGGCAATTTTTTTTCATTTCGTGAGTGGAGCTAGAGAAGCAGCACGGGGGTGTCCAGGACTTCTTTAGCAGTCTCCCCTGTCATGGGGTCGCTGGCGATCCCACCCCCCATTAGCCAGGCTAGGCCTGTTACTAGAGGTGCCAACGGAAAGCTGCGACAGGGTCTTGATCAGCTACGGTTCGCAAAACCCTGAAGCCATCGTGTCAGATCTGGATCACCGAATACCGAAACGTAAACAGCTTCTTAACATCCTGAAGTGGTTTATTTTTTCTTTTCCTTTTTTTTTTTCGTTGTAATGTTTTAGCACTAAAAATAACATAACCAAAGTTTCCAACAAAGACCTCCAGTTTCATCTTAAGCGAACAAGCAAACACGTATACACATATTTATTATAAGACGTGTAGATAAAGCAAATATAATCGATGAACAGATTCAGTGATTAGAATAAACACAATATAACAGAGTGAAAAAAAAAAAAACAACGATTTATACAGCCCAACAGATCCGCTAGGAACCCAAGCGAATCGAACTGAAAGATAAAATCAAATCTCCATGCTGTGGCCCGACTGAAACCGAGCAGGGACACATTAAACTCGTATGAGAAACGCGGTCAAACATGAGTGACTTGACAACTAGGAAGGAAGGGACGGTAACTTGACACCAATGTACTCGGGGGAAATGTGACGCTCTGGAGATTCGGACAGGTAACTTGACGCTGTAAAAACCCGGACAGAATGAAATAAGTGTAATTCTTTGACACGTTGGAAGGGATTTAGCTTTCCTAAAGAATGTTTTTTTCTCAAAGCGAAACCTGTCTTTACATTCAGTGACGAATGATGCGTCTAAATTTGCCAAATATAAACGAAATTAAACAGAAAATTTGCACCAATTTGCCGGAATTTTGAAGCTTTTTTTGTTTTTGTTTTTTTTTCTTTGTTTTTTCCTAACAAGATATCAAAAATAGCGACAGCTAAATCCAATTTCTGTCAGAAATGTTTTGCTGTCAATTTATTCTCAGAGGTCAGGCTGGTTTATGGCAGTAGTTAGTTGACATTTATGCCTGTCTGGCAATTTATTTTTGTCTGCTGAGAAAGATCACAAACATAATCTCTCCCAACATTTTTTTTTATACCTCGTCTTCTGTCATTTCTCAGATTAAAATGTAAAATATGGGACGGGGGGTATAATTTTGGAGAAATTAAACTTAAAAAATGTAGGAATTTAAAATGCTCACGCGTTGTCATTATTACTTTTTTGGGTACGTCAGTAGGGAGTCCAATTTCACCACTGGAAGAAAGAACTCTGCAATTCCCACTAACTCCGTAGCGCCGGAGAGAATCCTGGAAAAAATATAAGCAATGCCGGCGATAGAACTATAACAGTGTAGTTAATTTCAATTGGTAGTTCCCTTTTTCGGCTCGTGTGATCATGCGGAAAGGGAACAGGAAAAGATGGGTAGACAATTTTTTTGGAGTCGGTCAGAGAGAGGAGGAGAGAAGGGGTCAAAATGTCGGGAAAAACGGGACTTTGTACGCAATTTTGGAGTAGCTGATTTAGAAAGGGTCAAGATGTCGGAAAAACGGGACTTTGTACGCAATTTTGGAGCAGCCGATTAAGAAAGGGTCAAGATGTCGGACAGACGTGACGCAGAGTCTTAGAAGACCAGCTGTGCCTGTGTTTTGTGTGTTACCGTTCTTCCTCACTGTGGACTAGGTAGCTCCTTCCAGAGTTGATGGAGCATGACATACCACGATGGTTTAGTTCTACCGTAGACTGGCTCCGTCAGCTGAAATTTCTATGTATTTTTGTTTGTTTGTTTGTATGATACAAACGTTCTGTTCAATGGGAGGTTTATCGTTAATGTTCAATATTTAGTATGTATCATCATCCTGGTCTGTTTTATTTTTTCAGCCATAGTTTTCGTGCAAATCGTTTACATGTGATATCAGTACTGGACTTGGTTGCCTGACTGTGTGACACGTTAGTGTCTCATGTATATTGGTTGCCTTTTGTCATGTGACACGTTATTGTCCCACGTATACTGGTTGCCTTTTGTGATATCTCCTCATCAAACCACCAAAAAAAAAAAAACGCCTCCCCATCAAACAGCTACAGGAACACCTCCCCACCAAACCACTACAAGAACACCTCCCCATCAAACCAGTACAAGAACACCTCCCCACCATGGCTAAGTCGATAGTACGCTGTTCTCTCGTGGCTAGACGGCTGCTCGTCCTACCGGAGTCCGTGTTCGAATCCCAGGTAATTTTCTTGTGATTTTTCTTTCTCTCACGTCTCACTAAAGTGCTTTGTCTACGATTTTTTCGAGGTTTAATCCTACAACATTTGTTCTCTTACTTTACCTCCCCACCAAACCACTACAAGAACACCTCCCCAACAAACCACTACAGGAACACCTCCCCAACAAACCACTACAGGAACACCTCCCCAACAAACCACTACAGGAACACCTCCCCAACAAACCACTACAAGAACACCTCCCCACCAAACCACTACAAGAACACCTACCCAACAAACCACTACAGGAACACCTCCCCAACAAACCACTACAAGAACACCTCCCCAACAAACCACTACAAGAACACCTCCCCACCAAACCACTACAGGAACACCTCCCCAACAAACCACTACAGGAACACCTCCCCAACAAACCACTACAGGAACACCTCCCCAACAAACCACTACAGGAACACCTCCCCAACAAACCACTACAGGAACACCTCCCCAACAAACCACTACAAGAACACCTCCCCAACAAACCACTACAAGAACACCTCCCCAACAAACCACTACAAGAACACCTCCCCAACAAACCACTACAGGAACACCTCCCCAACAAACCACTACAAGAACACCTCCCCAACAAACCACTACAGGAACACCTCGCCAACAAACCACTACAGGAACACCTCCCCAGCAAACCACTACAAGAACACCTCCCCAACAAACCACTACAAGAACACCTCCCCAACAAACCACTACAAGAACACCTCCCCAACAAACCACTACAAGAACACCTCCCCAACAAACCACTACAAGAACACCTCCCCAACAAACCACTACAAGAACACCTGCTCCCAAGTGTCAGTCTGGTAGGTAAAGAGCACCTAGCGATCGTGTAACCCCTCCAGGTAACCAGATCAGAAATAGGTTAACGGTTGGCACAGCCTGGTCGTGGCCCTGGTTTCTTAGCGCAAGTTTTCTCCTCAGTTGTTGCTCTCATTATCTTTTATAATCACGCTTTGTCGGGCCCCAGGCTGTGGTCATAACATGGCCTGAGGCGAACCCAGATGATTGTCATAGCATTTTGGAAAAACCGCTTTGGGGATAAACTGGAGCGATACCTGCATATTCTGGTTCGCGAAATATACAGAAATTTTGAAATATACATTCTACATTATGCATTGTTTTGTAGTAAATAACCATGTGTATGGGGAGTCGGTATATGATAGTTATGTATAGGGACTCGGTATATGATAGTTATGTATAGGCTAGGTATATGATAGTTATGTATAGGCTAGGTATATGATAGTTATGTATAGGCTAGGTATATGATAGTTATGTATCGGGACTCGGTATATGATAGTTATGTATAGGGACTCGGTATATGATAGTTATGTATAGGCTAGGTATATGATAGTTATGTATAGGCTAGGTATATGATAGTTATGTATAGGCTAGGTATATGATAGTTATGTATCGGGACTCGGTATATGATAGTTATGTATGGGCTGTAATATACTGACAGTTTGTGGCTCATAGTTGATAAACTGGCGTCAGGGTTGTCAAACTATAAATGACGCACTAGCGTCAGGGTTGTCAAACTATAGCTGACACACTAACGTCAGGGTTGTCAAATTATAGCTGACAGACTAGCGTCAGGGTTGTCAAATTATAGTTGACATGCTAGGGTCAGGTTTGTCAAACTATAGTTGACATGCTAGGGTCAGGGTTGTCGAACTACAGCTGGCATACTAGTGTCAGGGTTGTCACACTATACCTGACATACCAGCCTCGGCATTGTCGAACTATAACTGACATGCTAGCGCCAGGGTTGGTGAATCATGGCTGATCAAGACCTTGTCTGGCTTATCTGTTGGCTTATCTGTTACAATGGATAAGGGGGCAGGCCTCGTCATAGCCCCTATTGCGGTGGAGCCTGGTAAAGAAGTACTACACTCCCCCCACCCCCGCTTTTTAGCTCAACTCAAGCTCGCTTGCAAGATCACACGATGCTCTGCTTCAACATCTTCACCGCCTCTTCTACAAAGAACGCACCAGTTTACAATTCAAGAGAAGAAGAAGAAGAAGAAGAAGAAGAAAAAGGCAAGTAACGCAAGATTAATGAGATTGGTCCTGACAACACAAACATTACTTGTTGCTGATGTGATCGCTTATAGCCATCAAACATTGGCATTGGGACCCTTGTAAGAACTTGGCCAGCAAAACGATGCTTCCAAGCTTCTAACTTCAGATATCTCATAGCATGAACTTTCGACGTTAATATTTAGAGATTTAGTTACTGAATGTCATGGGAGAGTTTACAGGAGTGAAGGAGGTTAGAAGGCAACAGGTTTCAATGAAGGATATTTGAAGTTAAAAGGCACTATTTAGAATGAAAGATAATCAAAGTTAAAAGACAAGATTTAGAATGAAAGATAATCAAAGTTAAAAGACAAGATTTAGAATGAGGGATATTCGAAGTTTACGGACAGAATTTAGGAATATAAGGATATGTGAAATTAAGTGACAAGATTTAGGAATGTAGGATATTTAAAATTAAAGACAACTTTTAGGAATAAACGATGTTTAAAATTAAAGGACACGTTTTAAGAATGAGGGATATTTAAAATTGAATGGCACATTTTAGGAATGAAGGATATTTAAAATTGAAGGGCAAATTTTAGGAATGAAAGATATTTAAAATTGAAGGGCAAATTTTAGGAATGAAGGATATTTAAAATTAAACAACAAGTTTAAGAATGAAAGATATTTAAAAGTTAAGGACAAGTTTAAGAATGAAAGATATTTAAAACTTAAGGACACGTTTTAGGAATGAAGGATATTTAAATTTTAAGGACAAGTTTAAGAATGAAAGATATTTAAAAGTTAAGGACAAGTTTAAGAATGAAAGATATTTAAAACTTAAGGACACGTTTTAGGAATGAAGGATATTTAAAATTTAAGGACAAGCTTAATGAAGGATATTTTAAGTTAAAGGACAATACTTAGGTATACAGAAAAATTGAATCTACTGGAACAAAACTTAAAAGATTGAAAATTCAAGGACAAGATTTATGAGTGAAGTAAATGTGACTTTAAAGGTCAAACGTTTGAAGACGAAGAAAACTAAAGCGATAAAACAAGGCCTCAAAGAAGGACTTCGTCTCCTTCGATGGCTAATGTATGCTTCCACATGCTTATTGACCGCCATGTTGGTAGGTGAGATAACTCTTCTAAACCAGACGGCGCAGTTATCCAGCCTAGAGAATCGTCTCCCTTTCCGATCATGCACTTCTCTAAGCAGGGCTTCTGTTATTTCCATTACATCAAAGATTCACTTATTTTGTCATTATCTATAGTTGTCTCTTATTTTCTCATTATCTAGACTTTTTCTGTACTTTTCTCTTTCGGAAACTTTTAAAAACTTCTTTATTTTAATAAATCACATAAACTCGGAGAGTCAGAAAGAGATTGTGAAGAATATTTCAAGAAATAAAACAAGGAGAAAATAACGATAGAGAAGCGAAAGAGAGACGAAGAACTAGAGAGAAATACTGAAACGAAGAGAGATGAAGAACAACAGATAAACAAAGAACTACAGAGAAATAAAGAACAACAGTTGAACAAAGAACAGCCGCGAGAAGAAGGACTACAGAGAAAAGAAGAGGCTCAGAACGACAAAGAACAACAGAGAGGTGGAGAACAGCAGAAAGACCAAGAACAACTAAGAGAAGGGAAACAAAGCATAAATGAAGAAGAAACAAAAATGCAAAACGCCAGAGAAATGAAGAATATCAGTGAGAGGAGGAATAATAAAGAAAATCAGAGAGACGAAGAACAGCAGAGAAATAAGGAACAAGAGGGATGAAGAGTAACAGATTGACGAAGAACAGCAGAGAGATAAAGAACAGCGGAGGGATCTCTCTTCTTCTTCGTTCTCTTCTACCACAATGACCGCCACGTGATCCTCCTGAATTTACTCCTGTGGTCCTCGATAGGTCCCGTGATCCCCTTATAGTCCCCGAAAGGACCACACGAGATCCACGAGAAGACCACAAGATGTTCAGAGTATCGCAGGGCTTTAGCCTGTGTTCGTGGTGAGTCGCAGAAGCGGGATTGCGTGACAATGTGGCTTTCGTTGTACCAGCCTAATCCAGAGCTGGACTTTCTCACTGGAAAACCTCGACGTGTTTTGGATATCAGTATATCCCCGCTAGCTAAGAGGTGGTTGCCCATCCAGCCTAGAGCTGGACTTTCTCACCGGAAAACCTCAGCGTGATTAGGATACGCATACATCCCCATCGGGTGTGAGGTGGTTACCATCTAGACTGCCCTGGTCCAGTGTCTCCGACTTCAGCATTTTGTGGTCGTGGCCGCTACCTTTCCTAGTTGTGACCAGGACGGAGCTTTTGTCCAGGAGGACGAATCCTCGCCACTAGTGAGTTTCACACATGGGTTGAGCAGGTTTAGGCGTATTATCTCAGTATGGGCGTGTTTAAGACGTGACTGACCTCTAGAGCGGAGGTACCGTGGCAAGAGCAGCCATCAAGTTTCACCCCTGGTTTGAGCCGGTTTAGGCATATTTCACCAGTACGGGTGTAGATCGGACGTGGCCGCCCTCTAGAGCAGAGTTGTGTGGTATGAGTAGCTCTCGCCGCGAGACCACTGAACATACCACTAAGCTTCACTTTATCCTTTCCATCACCTTTTCACATCGGCGCCGCACGGCAACTCTAATTTCCTTTTCACATTTTCTTCATTGGCCGGGAGGAGCTTCACTCCACGCGCAGCATCAGAAGAATCTCTCCAGCTTTGACAGCGGATAGATAAAGAACAGCAAAGGGATAAAGAAAAACGGAGAGACGAAGAACAGCAGAGAGATAAAGGACAGCAGAGATGTGAAGAACAGCGGAGAGATAAAAAAGCAGAGAGATAAAGAGCAGGGAAGAGATAAAACAAAGAGATAAAGAGCAGTGGAGAAAAAACGAACAGCGGAGAGACGACAAACAGCGAAGAGATAAATAACAGCGGAAAGACGAAGAACAGCAATGTCGCTCCTAATATTTCTAATCTCCCCTGACTGTAGACATGAAAAATGGCGTCCTGGCATTAATGTCAGACAAAAAGAATTTCTAAATTTTGTAGCAAACAAGACAGAACCCCTCACTACTGTAACATTTCGGCCTCCAACTTCGTCAGGCAACAGAATTATCAGACAACACAGGGAGATAATCTAAACGAACTGTCAGCCTTTAATCGGTTGTTAAAGAAGGTTTTAAAACGTTTGGGCACAACATAAACAGGTAGAACCTGGTAAGTGCTCGCAGTGAAGATAACCAGGTCTTATTACTTTCCGTAACTGCGCAATTAAGATGCATGGGAAGTGTGTTTATAGAGGGCGCCAGACTAGCTTGAGACATATGAGGACGGCACTCTGGCTAAAGGCAACAGTATCTCAAGATAGAAACTGCGGCAGACTAGCTAGAGACATAATAGGACGGCAGACTAGCTAAGAGACATGAGGACTCCAGACTAGCTAGAGACATAAGAGGACGGCAGAATAGCTAGAAACATAAGAGGACGGCAGATAAGCTAGAGACATAAGAGGACGGCAGACTAGCTAGAGACATAAGTGGACTCCAGATTAGCTAGAGACATAAGAGGACGGCAGATAAGCTAGAGACATAAGAGGACGGCAGATAAGCTAGAGACATAAGAGGACGGCAGACTAGCTAGAGACATAAGAGGACGGCAGACTAGCTAGAGACATAAGAGGACGGCAGACTAGCTAGAGATATAATAAGACGGCAGACTAGCTAGAGATATAATAAGACGGCAGACTAGCTAGAGACATAATAGGACGGCAGACTAGCTAGAGAATAACAGGACAGCAGACTAGGTAGAGACATAAGAGGACGGCAGATTAGCTAGAGAGAACAGGACGGCAGACTAGCTAGAGATATAATAGGACGGCAGACTAGCTAGAGATATAATAGGACGGCAGACTAGCTAGAGAATAACAGGACGGCAGACTAGGTACAGACATAAGAGGACGGCAGACTAGCTAGAGACATAAGAGGACGGCAGACTAGCTAGAGACATAAGAGGACGGCAGACTAGCTAGAGACATAAGAGGACGGCAGACTAGCTAGAAGGCGACGTAATAGCTAGATACCCAAGGAGGCGGCAGAACTGCTTGATACATAAGAGGGCGGAAGAATAGCTAGAGAAAGAAAAGCGTCCAAGAATGTCTAGATACATAAAAGAGCGGCAGAATACTTAGAGAAATAAAAGGGCAGGAGAATAATTCTAGACACATAAAAAGATGACAAAATAGCTATATAAACGAGAGCGCGACAGACTAACTTACAGACATCAGTGGGCATCAGAGTAATTAGAGACATAAGAGGACGGCAGATAAGCTAAAGACATAAGAGGACGGCAGAATAGCTAGAGATATAAGATAACGACGTATTATCTCGAACAAAAAGGGCGGCAGATACGCTACAGACATAAGGGGGTGGCAGATAAGGTAGAGGCATAAGAGGGCGGCAGATTGTCTAGATACATAATAGGACGGCAGAATAGCTAGAGACATAAAGGACGGCAGAATAGCTAGAGGTATAAGATGACGACAGAATAGATAGAGACATAAGAGGGCGACAGAATATCTAGAAACATAAGAGAGCGACAGAATAGCTAGAAACATAAGAGGGCGACAGAATAGCTTAATACATAAGAGGGCAGCAGAATAGCTTAATACCTAAGAGGGCAGCAGAATAACTAAAGAGATAGGAGGGCGGAAAATCATCTAGAGACATGACAAGACGACAGTATGAAACAGGGACCTTGAATGAAACATGTGACAGTGAAAATCTAATACTAAATGATAGCAGTGCTTGCTTTGATAAACAGTCACAGGAAAATCCTCTCAATATATATTACAGTTCACATACTGATAAACAGTCACAGGAAAATCCTCTCAATATATATTACAGTTCATATACTGATAAACAGTCACGCGAAAGCAGTCCGGAAATAGTTTACAGTTCACATACTGACAAACAGTCACACGGAAGCTGCATGAGTACGGATTCAGAGTTTTTAAAAAAAAATTAGTTTCGATAAAAACTCTTAGACAAAGAAAACGAAGACGATTGAGCCAGCACGATCAACCAGGATCTGTAATAAATCGCCCGGGCCCTCGTTAATGACACACTCGGGGACTGGAACTGCTGGGAGCTGAGAGTAGGAAAAGCTGCGCTGTACTCATCACGGGGGGATCTCCGCGCCTGTAATCCTTCGTCTGACGTACGTCCGCCGGGAAGTCGATGCAGCTGATGCCATGATTTCACTTGTGTCGAGTCATGACGAAAGACCGGGGCAGTTCTGTCGGAGAGGGACTAGCTGACTGAGGTCCCAGCTCTGCTACGCGAGGCGGGTTTTTTTTTAAATGGATTGCGTCACAGGAGGCTGACGAGTGGGACAGGGTTCGGCGTGGGTTGTTGCTGCCGTGGTGAGATTGCTGCGACTCCCTGGGGGAGGGGAGGGGGAGGGGCGTGGTCCCATCTTCTTATGCACGTCGTGGAATAGAAGGAAATTCATTCTTTATAAGGCGAACCTGACAATTTTATTGATCACATCTTCTCCATCTTGTATCATCATTCTGGTGTTTCCGATCAATCCAAAAAAAAAACTGTTCCCCCCCCCCCCCCAAATGAGACATATTCTTGACGTAATGTATTTTTCTCAGAAATTTTTATATATCAACCCTTAAGCTTTTCTGAAAGAACATTAACTCCTTTCTCGTGTGGTTGAAAGGAATTAGAAGAAAAAAAAAACGAAATGCTAAAATGAGTAAAGTAATCTAGCTCAGAGTTGCATGGTTAGCGTTCTAAAAATAGCAGACAAATCATTTTACACGCGAGAGAAAGAAAAATGAAAAATGTAGGACCAGCAGCCGCGTCGCCAGGGGAAGCAGCACACTACCTACTCGGCCATGTGAAATCTCAAACTCCTTTAACAGTCAAATGTTTAATGTGTGTCTGACCGAAATCTTGATACCGGGAAAGGAAACGAGGTCATGACAAAGAAATTCCGTCGCTTAAATCCAAAATCCCTGAAAGTACCCAAACTGAAATGAGGCACTACCTGGGAAAATTTACCACACGACAGAGAACCTTCTCAGGTAAATAAAGAGATAAAGACAGAAACATCATGAAGCGGAAAAAAAAAGAGTTAAAGATAAAAAAACCTTTCTCGTGAGAGAAAAGAGTTAAAGACAGAAACCTCAAATAACATGGAACTAAAAAACTCAAGGCAGACTCAGTGCGGAGGAAAAACACAACCAAGAATTTCGTAAAAAAGGTAAATGTGAAACATATGAACAAGACATTACAAAACGGTAGTGGAAGAAAGAGCTCTGGAAGAAACAGTTATAGAAGAAACGGTTCTGGAAGAAACAGTTGTGGAGGAAACAGTTGCGAAAGAAACAGCTCTGGAAGAAAAACTGTACAGGAAAACGCATGTTTTCAGACTTCTCAAGAAGGAGCACGCGCCACAAACAGTGACAGGGAGAGGCAACCTGTACAAACAGTGACAGGGAGAAGCAAGTACTACAAACATCGACAGATAGATACAAGCCCTATAAACATTGACAGAGAGATGCAAGTCCTACAAATACTGGCAGAGAGATGCAAGCTCTACAAACAGTGACAGAGACAAGCAAGCCCTATAAACACTGACACAGAGACGTAAGCCCTACAAATAATGACAGATATATGCAAGCCCTACAAACAGTGACAGAGAGATGCAGGCCCTACAAAGAGTGACAGAGAGATGTAAGCCCTACAAACAGTGACAGATAGATGTAAGCCCTACAAACAGTGACAGAGAGATGCAAGCCCTACAAACAGTGACAGAGATATGCAAGCCCTACAAACAGTGGCAGATAGATGTAAGCCCTACAAACAGTGACAGAGAGATGCAAGCCCTACAAACAGTGACATATAGATGTAAACCCTACAAACAGTGACAGAGAGATGCAAGCCCTACAAACACTGACAGATAGATGTAAGCCCTACAAACAGTGACAGATAGATGTAAACCCTACAAACAGTGACAGATAGATGTAAGCCCTACAAACAGTGACAGATAGATGTAAGCCCTACAAACAGTGACAGATAGATGTAAGCCCTACAAACAGTGACAGATAGATGTAAGCCCTACAAACAGTGACAGATAGATGTAAGCCCTACAAACAGTGACAGATAGATGTAAGCCCTACAAACAGTGACAGATAGATAATTACGCTGAGCAAACTTTGGAGACCCAAGTCAAGGTGAGAAGCTCTCTACAGCAGATTAAACTCTATTTATAAAGCAAATGATTAACTCTTTCACTACAACACAACACAGGTAGTGTTGGCAGATCTAGAACACCTGCGTGAATCAATGCTGTCAGCAACTTTTTGGACAAGTCTAAATGAAATGAAAGGTGGCACATTTCTAACCCATTTCATAGTTTAAATTACAGAGTAACTTCCTCCTAGATTCTCTCTACCAATATCTCTCATCAAATTTTTTTATTATTAATGACACATCAAGGACATTAATTTAAGAGTCAAGGAATGGAAGATGTAACTAATTAGTTTACTCAGAGTATTAGGCCGATATTGACATATCGTTTTGTGTTTGGCCTATGTAATATAGACTGTGTGTGGACTATGTAATATAGACTGTGTTTTGTCTATGTAATATACACTGTTTGGTCTATGTAATACAGTTTGTGTTTGGTCTATGTAATATAGACTGTTTGGTCTATGGAATACAGTTCGTGTTTGGTCTATGTAATACAGTTTGTGTTTCGTCTATGGAATACAGTTTGTGTTTGGTCTATGTAATACAGGGTCATATGGTAATAGTAGAGATCAGAACTAAAAAGGAGCCAGGACACGTAACTGAAACTGGACGGTCCAGGTCCGTAGAGAGGCAGAGATTCCTAAGCATTTAAGTCTACGGGGCTTTAGAGCTTAACCTGTCACCGAGTAAAATTCTTACAGACATTCCCAGGCCAAGAAAGTTCCAGAGATTGTGAAGAAGATTCTAGAACACCGAAATCTAAATTTACGCACAAAGTCTGTTTTCTATCTAAATATATTCATAAAGTCTGTTTTCTATCTAAATACATTCATAAAGTCTGTTTTCTATCGAAATATATTCATAAAGTCTGTTTTCTATCGAAATATATTCATAAAGTCTGTTTTCTATCGAAATATATTCATAAATTGTGTTTTCTATCGAAATATATTCATAAAGTCTATTTTCTATCTATATATATTCATAAAGTCTGTTTTCTATCTATATATATTCATAAAGTCTGTTTTCTATCTAAATATATTCATAAAGTCTGTTTTCTATCTAAATATATTCATAAAGTCTGTTTTCTATCTAAATATATTCATAAAGTCTGTTTTCTATCGGAGTCTATGCATAAAGTCTCTCTTGCTACACAAAAACAACTCATTTAAAAAAAAAACAGCAAAAGAAAAAAAAAACAACAACAACCTAAAATCAATTACTGACACGTGACATTTGACAAAGTTCATGAAAGTGACATCAGACTCTGAGAGATGCTACAAACACATGTAAGACATGTGGCATGCCATCTCACGAAACGACGAAGTATATTCGATTTGAAATCCTCTTCGCACAATCTCTACAAGACAAGACGGGAAAATCTCACGGGTTACGTGAAGCAGGGGTTCTAAAACTGTGCCACCGTGAATCCCATACTAGCTGGTAATAATGTGAAGAATTTCTCAACTTGTGATCAAAATTTTCATGGAGGTAAATGATTAAAGAAAGATCAAGTTTTACTCCATTATTTTGGTTTAACCCTGTTAAATACAACAAGAAAATATACACAGCTAATTTTGATCCGAATCCTGACATTTATACATATCTAACAGATTAAAGTAGTTTGCTGGTTATAATTTCGAGTTAGAAAGTGACATCTCTGCAAGCGGCGGGACATCAAGATTACTTTGAAACAGGTGGCGGGACATAAGATTACTTTGAAACAGGTGGCGGGACATCAAGATTACTTTGACACAAGGGACGAAGTAGCAAGATTATTGTGAAACAAGAGACGAACTGCGCGAATTATAAATCGAGTCTAATTTCCAGTCTTGAAACTTGGGAAAATACTTCTGTAAACGGTCCACTACCATAAGGAACACATTGTGCTCTGCTCTGTTTGGCAGACTGAAGAATAAACACAACGGCACGTAGCAAAAGAAAAGTGGTGGCATGGGGTCTTGACTGGTTAAGATTGCTTGGCACCTCTTACTCTGCTGCCACTTTGTCTGTCGTGTCTACTCCTCATTCATTCATTCATTCATTCATTCATCCAGTCATTTCCTCAGCGCTCATTAAGTGCTGTGCCGAACAGCGTTCGTGATCATATTTCTCGGTCTAGTGCACCTCCCGTTTCCGATCAGTTCAGACGCTTTCTTTTTTTTCTTACCTGCCACTTGGTCAGTCCGCGGAAATATTTTTCTCTTGATCTTTCACCGCAACTTTTTCCCTGGAGTTTTCCACTGACTGCCAAGCTCTCTAACTTCTCTGTCTTCTCACGACACCTCCAAGAAATTTTGACTGCATTTTTCTTACAGTTTTAACTAGTCTTCATTGTTCTGAAACTTCTTTGAGAACCCCATTTTTGTTTGTTTGTTTGTTTGTTTGTTTTTCTGTTTGTCCAGGGTGTGTGTTGCATTTGTCTCCACTGCTACATCTCTGTATTTTGTCATCATTTTAATGAAATCTTGTATCTTATATATCTTATATCCTTCCCGTGCCGTTAAACGTCACATAGGGCTCGCAAAGTAGTTCGCCAATTTTTCCTGTCTTCGGCGAGTCTTTCAACCTCATCAAAGGATTTTATGCCTGTTAACTTGGCCTCTCTTAACAATGTCCTCTTCAGAGTTTCACGCGGTCTGCCCCTTTTTCTTCGGCCTGTTGTGTTCCACTTGATAGCTTGTTTTGGGATTCTCTGATCATTTCTTCTCATCTTCTTCATCATTTTGATGAAATGCTCTGTTCGAAATAAAATATGCAATGTTTAAAAAAAAATTTTTTTTTTGGTTACATCTTAATATAATTATTAAGATGAAACGCTTCCTAAGTTATAAACAATTTTTTTTTTAAATTTAATAAAAGACTGAATACGTGGTTGTTCAGGTCGAGGTGACCATCTCCAAGTTGATGAGCCACAGGTAACTGATGTCCGGAACTTACTTAAATCCATGAGAAAATGACAGTCATAATTCCCTGGACAAATAATGAGG
Organism: Achatina immaculata; assembly: GCA_009760885.1. Lineage (NCBI taxonomy): Eukaryota > Metazoa > Mollusca > Gastropoda > Stylommatophora > Achatinidae > Lissachatina > Lissachatina immaculata. Next base: position 52,608,101 of record CM019693.1, read on the forward strand.
AGAGGAGCGCTTGAAAACATCATAACACCAGGAAAGATAAGGGGGAAGAGATACAGGGGAAGACCAAGAGGAACAAAAAAATAAATCATGGACGGTCTAACGCGATGACACAACAAGAACAAGAACAAGAACAGCAAGAACACCTGAGCTGGTGGAAAATATCAAGGATGGATATCTTGGCAGAAGCAAGATGGTCAACTCCCATTGTCATGGCAACTGATTCTGAGGACAAGAGGTGTGACATCTGATTCTGAGGACAAGAGGTGTGACATCTGATTCTGAGGACAAGAGGTGTGACATCTGATTCTGAGGACAAGAGGCGTGACAACTGATGCTGAGGACAAGAGGTGTGACATCTGATTCTGAGGACAAGAGGTGTGACATCTGATTCTGAGGACAAGAGGTGTGACATCTGATGCTGAGGACAAGAGGTGTGACATCTGATTCTGAGGACAAGAGGTGTGACATCTGATGCTGAGGACAAGAGGCGTGACAACTGATGCTGAGGACAAGAGGCATGACATCTGATTCTGAGGACAAGAGGTGTGACATCTGATTCTGAGGACAAGAGGTGTGACATCTGATTCTGAGGACAAGAGGTGTGACATCTGATTCTGAGGACAAGAGGTGTGACATCTGATTCTGAGGACAAGAGGTGTGACATCTGATTCTGAGGACAAGAGGTGTGACATCTGATGCTGAGGACAAGAGGTGTGACATCTGATGCTGAGGACAAGAGGCGTGACATCTGATGCTGAGGACAAGAGGTGTGACATCTGATGCTGAGGACAAGAGGTGTGACATCTGATGCTGAGGACAAGAGGCGTGACATCTGATGCTGAAGACAAGAGGCGTGACATCTGATGCTGAGGACAAGAGGTGTGACATCTGATGCTGAGGACAAGAGGCGTGACATCTGATGCTGAGGACAAGAGGCGTGACATCTGATGCTGAGGACAAGAGGTGTGACATCTGATGCTGAGGACAAGAGGACGCAGTGGAGCTAAAGGATAATCCGAAGAGATCCATGAATAACTTAGTTCATCGAGAATGTCTTTCTTTTTCGCACAACCCATTACTAAATAATTTTGTCTTGTCATCCCACGAACTCTGGCGTCATCATTCTTCAAATTGTTGTACATACATCTTTCTTTGTATCACTTCAGGCAACCCTACATAATTTATTTTCACATTTTAAACAAACACACACACACACACAAAATAAAAACATTTTAAAAAATCAATGTTTTTCCTCAATATCAAACCACAGCTGGAGACGACCACACAAAGTAAACGATAATGACTGAACTTGAAAGTACTCCTCAGCTGATCAATCGCATCATATACTCGGAGAAAATGGCGTCCTGCTGAAAAATATGACAACCATTTTTACACTGTATCTAGAAAGCAGAAAAGAAACAAATATTTTTTTTTTAATATAAATTCATCTGGGAAAATGTCGAAACACAATTTATTATTATTAATTTTTTCTTGCAAACTGGAGAGCGCAGATGTATGTGCTGAAGTTTTGAAGTTGCACGAAAGAGGCTTATTTCCTGTACTTTCATTTTTGTCCTAGGAATGTCAGACAAGATGGCGGGGCTGCGATTAAATTTGTCACAGTTTCCTGTTTGTGTGTGTTGTTGTCTATTATCTTTCTTCTGCGGTCTGTTAGAAAGTCGCTTTCTATTCCCCCCCCCTCCCCATAATGCTAGAAGATTCATGTGGTGGTGGAGCTAACTGCGATAGATGGTACTGTAGCTGTCTGGAAAGATTCCGTCCTATTGTCTCGTGTTCACATTTTTACAAATAGTATTCCTGTCTGTGAGGGTACCTAGATAGCGAAGTTCATTTATACACTGTTCTCTCGTGGCTGGACGGCTGTTCGTTCTACAGGAGTCCGTGGTTCGAGTCTCGTGTAATTCTCTTGTGATTTTTTATTTCTTTCGTGTCTAAAAGTTCTTTGTCTACGATTTCTTCTTGGTCTAATCATACATCACGTTCTGTTACTCCATTGTCTTGTATAAAGGTAATCCTGTCATGCCTTAGAGGCACATAGGGATATGGTGTTAGTGCCCATATTTTCCTTGACCTGTCAGCACACTAGAGAGTGATATGGTCAGTATCATGCCTGGCCGCCTTTCTTTCCCCAACTCCAGAAGAAGTCAGGTTCCCATTTCTACAGCTGGGTGACTTTTTTATTGTCTTGTATACTGCCCTGGAAATGAGGAAAGATGAAATGTTATTTTCATCTATCGCAACCATCATTATCACCATTATCAGAAAGGAATAGCCGCTCAGTTCTGCATCAACTAACACAAGAATAACAGGAAAACAAAAAAAAAAAAAAGAATAACTTTTTGGAAGAATAACAACTCTTCGAAAGAACAGTAACTCTGCTTTAGTTACACATACCATCATTCTCTCCCCTTTTCGAAGAGAGCAGTGAAATCGAAAAATGTGTCAATCCCGGAAGTATTACTCAGCCTAACGGAATGAAGGTTTTCTATCACAGCTGGTAAGAGGAGACTAAGATGCAAAACTGGGTCAGCGACCCCCGGATCATATAGACACGCGTGCTGTTGATACACCAAACAGACAGACAACTGGGCTAGTGACACGTTGATCAGACAGACAATCGGACTAGTGACGCGCAAATCAGACAGACATTTAATTAAACTGATGACATTCTGATAAGCCAGAGACTTAAACTGGTCAGATGCTGATCAGTCAGACATTTAAGATGGTGACAAGTAAATCAGACAGACGATCGAAGTGGTGACACGCTAAACTGACATGCAGTCTAACTAGTGATATCCCGACAAACAGTTAAACTAATGACACGCTGATCAGACAAACTAAACTTATGATACGCTGATCAGACAAACTAAACTGATGATACACTGATCAGACAAACTAAACTGGTGACACGCTGATCAGACAAACTAAACTGATGACACGCTGATCAGACAAACTAAACTTATGACACGCTGATCAGACAAACTAAACTTATGATACGCTGATCAGACAAACTAAACTTATGATACGCTGATCAGACAAACTAAACTTATGACACGCTGATCAGACAAACTAAACTTATGACACGCTGATCAGACAAACTAAACTTATGACACGCTGATCAGACAAACTAAACTTATGACACGCTGATCAGACAAACTAAACTTATGACACGCTGATCAGACAAACTAAACTTATGACACGCTGATCAGACAAACTAAACTTATGACACGCTGATCAGACAAACTAAACTTATGACACGCTGATCAGACAAACTAAACTTATGACACGCTGATCAGACAGACAACCGAGCAAACTGACACTAAAATAGCCAAGGAACACAGCATAATATTTCAGTTCTCCTTCAGTTTTCTAAAAGCAACTGATGAGTGGATATTTTTTTGTCATGATATTAAGAATATGTATAGCACAAAGTTGAAAGTGCTTTTACTTTCTCTCTCTCTCTCTCTCTCTCTCTCTCTGTCACACCCCCAAACATATATATATATATATATATATAACTTTATATATAACTCTAACTGTATATATAAAGTTTGCTTTCTATCAGAAAGATTGTTTTCCACTTCTTTCATCAGTGATTTCAAACCTTCTGGGCTTGACGATTGTGGATTGATGATGATGATGATGATATAACCAGAAGTGGTAAGGTGTGGGGATGGTGGTGATGGTGGTGCAGGGGGGGAGGCGGAGCTAACTGAAGTACTGGACAAAACTAAAACTGACTTTATCGAAGAAGCACCTCAGCGCCATCCAGTGATGGCCATATTCTCCGAATGGTTCGTTTTAAACTCAGAATGAACGCGCGTGGTTTTAGATGTTCACACATTCTATCTACAAAATATCGACCAAGACCTTGCTGCATTATTACCACGCAACAGCCCGGTTTATGTATCTACAGCACAACTCACTCCGTGACTCTGGAGTTTATTCAAAATAAGAGCCAAAGACTTGCCTCCGTAGAAGACTTCAAGTTTGTTCAAAATAAAAGCCAAAGACTTGCCAACGTAGAAGACTTCACGTTTATTCAAAATAAGAGCCAAAGACTTGCCTCCGTGGAAGACTTCAAGTTTATTCAAAATAAGAAGCAAAGACTTGCCTCCGTGGAAAGACATCTAAATAAACCTCTTCGCATATCTCCCTAGAGCTGCGAGCTGGTGTTCTGTACAGCCGATGCAGTGAAGATTTTGAGGTACAGCATCGTGTCGGACTGGGAGCAGGTTATGGCAGCGTTTTTTTTTTCTTTCAGTCCCTGAATGTAGCTAACAAGCAGGGGTTGTGCAATGCTTCTTTAGCAGACTCCACCACCATGGGGACTACAGCGATACTTGCCTTGTTAACCAGGCTAGGCGTGGTACTGGAGGGTCCCAACGGAGAAGCTGGACAGGGATGTGGTCGGCTATGGTTCACCAACCCTAACTCTAGAATGTTAGTTATGGATCGCTAACTCTCACCCTATCATGGACAATAGGCAGGTCTGCACAAAAATATTGGAAGCAGCAGAAATGTGGTTTATTAGAAGAATGTTGCGAATCCCCTGGACAGCAAAAATAACTAATGAAGAATGTATGAGAAGAGCTGGAGAGACAAAAAAAAACCTTGTCAAAACGATAAGAGAGAGACAATGTACTTTCATAGGACATGCAATGAGAAGAGGGGGCATTGAAAATATTATAACAACAGGAAAAATAGAAGGAAGAAGATCAAGAGGAAGACCAAGAGAAATGATACTGGACAGTCTGACGGGATGGTGTGAGAGGAGATCACCAACTGAACTGATGGCCTGCATGAAGGATCGCGTACTCTGGAGGGGCATAATAGCCAACGCCAGTCGGCACGGCACCTGATGATGATGATGAACTCTCACTCTAGCATGTTAGTTATGGGTCGCTAACTCTGACCCTAGCATGTTAGTTATGGGTCGCTAACTCTGGCCCTCGTATGTTAGTTATGGGTCGCTAACTCTGGCCCTCGTATGTTAGTTATGGGTCGCTAACTCTGGCCCTCGTATGTTAGTTATGGGTCGCTAACTCTGACACTAGCATGTTAGTGATAGGTCGCTGATCGCCAAAACGCACATTGTCTTCAGTGTCTTCGGCCTTTCTCTCTCTCTCTCTTTCTTTTTCTTTCCCTCTCTCTCTCTCTCGCTTTTTCTCTCTCTTTCTCTCTTTCATTTTTTCTCTCTCGCTTTTTCTCTTTCTCTCTCTCTTTCTCTCTGTTTCTGTTTCTCTCTCTCTTTCTCTCTCTGTCTTTCTCAATATCTCTTTCTCTCTTTCTCTTTCCCAGACTCTGTTTCTCTTTCTCTCTCTCACTCTTTATCTCTCACTCTCTTTCTCTTTCTCTCTTTCTCTTTCTCTCTCTTTCTTTCTATTTCGGCCTTTCTCTTTCTTTCTCTTTAGTTATCTTAAGCTGCTCTTACAGACACCGAATACAATTAATTGTTTTCTGAATAGTCCCGAAAATTTTGTTTAGTAAATAGTCATTTATAATGTATGTAGTTACTTCTGTACTGAGTGAATGTTTAAGAGCGAAACGTAAATGTTATATTTTATTTTATGTCTCTCAGCTTCAATGTTAGTTATGTTTGTTACATGAACAGCATATTTGTAGAATGTCTGGAATAGAGTGAAAGATGTATGATAAAGGGCAGAATGTCAGACGGGCCTGCGTGCCCAATTCTTAACCCTTTTGAAATAAAGATCAATCAATCAATCTTTCTCTCTCTCTCTCTATTTCTACTTTTCTTTCTCTTTCTCTCTCTCTCTCTCTATTTCTGCCTTTCTCTTTCTTTCTCTTTCTGTTTCTGCCTTTCTCTTTCTCTCTTTCTCTTTCTCTCTCTTTCTCTCTCTCTCTTTCTTTCTCCCTCTCTTTCTCTTTCTTTCCCTCTCTCTCCCTCTTTCTCTCTCTTTCTCTCTTTCTTTCTTTGTCTCTCACTTTTTCTTTTTCTCTTTCTCTCTTTCTCTCTCTCTTTCTTTCTCTCTCTTTTTCTCTGCCTCTTTCTTTCTCTCTTTCTCTCTGTCTGTCTCTCTCTTTATCTGCCTCTTTCTCTCTCTCTTTTTTCTGTCTCTTTCTCTATTTCTTTCTCTTTCTCCCCCTCTCTCTTTCTCTCTCTCTCTCTCTCTCCACCCACCCTAACTAACTAAACTTCAATTATAATAACTAAACCCTATTTACTGAAGATCGCCATATGAATAATAATATGTTAAGATACATTAGTTCATAATTTACCTTAAAATATGCATTGCTGTGTATTAATGTTCACCATAGTTACATACATAAGTCCTCCCACAGAAAGGTCTTAGAAATATGAAAATTAAAGAACATTCTGTGAAACTACTGAATGTTCTTCAACAGCATAATTTTGAAACTGGGTTCAGAGATAAGTTCAAAAAGATTCAGTGGTAAATCGCTAGAGGTTCAGAGATACGTCTCTATGGCTTCTGAAAAAAGGCCGCTACGGGTTCAGCTAAAGATGGCTATAAGTTCACCTAAATGTCATTATGTTTCAGTTAAAGGCTGCTATGGATTCATCTAAAGGTGGCTATAGGTTCAGCTAAAGGTCGTTATGTTTAAGTTAAAGGTTGCTATGGGTTCAGCTAAAGGTGGCTATGGGTTCAGCTAAATGTGGCTATGGGTTCAGCTAAATGTGGCTATGGGTTCAGCTAAATGTGGCTATAGGTTCAGCTAAAGGTCGTTATGTTTCAGTTAAAGGTTGCTATGGGTTCAGCTAAATGTGGCTATGGGTTCAGCTAAATGTGGCTATGGGTTCAGCTAAAGGCCACTATTGGTCCAGCTAAAAGTCGCTATGGGTTCAGCTAAAGGTCATGACTTAAGGAACGTGTGTATGCGTGTGTGTGTGTGTGTGTGAGAGAGAGAGAGAGAGAGAGAGAGAGAGAGTGGGTCCAAATAAAATTATTGTTTCAGGCAACGAAGAGGAAATTACCGGTTTACAGTGCCGACAATGTCTGGCCAGACTAATACTAGCAGTGTATGCTCAGACTATCGGAATGTAGATTTTTGTTTGTTTGTAGAAACTACCTGGGGCACCTGAGCATTGTTCTCCTAGGCTAACTCCAGGCGAGAAAGGCTAATTTCAGGCAGTCAAGGGCCAAATCCTGGGGGAGATTTGAAAATAAACCTAAGTAGGGGAGCCTGGGCAGAATCAAACGAAGAACATACGAGATGAAGAAACATACCAAGATAAAGACCGAGTGTCGAACCCTGGACTCTCATACAATGAAGGAACCGCCTAGCCAGTCCGTCACAAATATCTCTAATGAAAAAAAAAAACCGATGCTAGCCAAAAAGAGTTATCTCACATTTTCCTTTGTCACGTGGGTTGGGAACGAGGCCATGTGACCTGCAGATTCTGTCGTAAAGCAAACATACAGACATACAAACACACAAAAAAAACATTCTGCAAATAAGAAGAACGATAACACAATATGTGCTTCTTGTTCATTTCAGCTAGAAACCTTGGTAAAAATTCATACAACTAAATCAGAAACTTCACATTCATTCGTGATATAACTGTATCAGATACTTCACATTCGTTCACATAACTATATTAGAAATTTCACATTCGTTGATATAACTATATCAGAAACTTCACATTCGTTCATATAACTATATCAGAAACTTCACATTCATTCGTAATATAACTAAATCAGATACTTCACATTCCACTGCTGGCGAGATTCTTCGTCTTCCGCACGTGAGTGAAACTCCCTCCGGCCAATGAAGAAAATGCGAAAAGGGTTGCCGAGCGGCGCCGATGTGAAAAAGTGATGGAAAGGATTCATTCATTTGCATGTCCCTTGCGGAACTTTGCCTCCCAAACAGCACTCCTGTAGGCCTCTCGGTTATGAGCAAGTTGGCCTGCTGCTGCTGCATCCATTTGCAGATCGTCAACGATGTCTTGCAGCCATCTTCGTGAAGATGGAAAGGATAAAATGAAGTATGTCCAGTAGTCTCGCGACGAGAGCTACTCATACCACGGCACCTCTGCTCTAGAGGCCGGCCACGTCTGTATACACCCATACTGGCGAAATATGCCTAACCTGGTTTAACAAAGGGGTGAAACTTACTAGTTGCGAGAAATCGTCCTCCTAGACAAAAGCTCAGACCTGGTCACAACTAGGAAGGGTATCGGTCACGACCACAAAATGCTGAAGTCGGAGACACTGGACCAGTGCAGTCTAGATAGGCAACCACCTCTCACCCGACGGGGATGTATGCGTATCCTGCTGTGGTTTTACGGTGAGAAAGTCTAACGCTGGACTAGATGGACAACCACCTCTCACTCGGCGGGAATAAACGGATATACAAAACACGTCGAGGTTTTCCAGTGAGGAAGTCCAACTCTGGGGTGGATGGGCTGCCACCTCTCACCCAGCGGGGATATACTGATATCCAAAACACGTCGAGGTTTTCCGGTGAGAAAGTCCAACTCTAGACTAAACTGGAGGAACGAAAACCACGGTGTCACACAATCCCGCTTCTGCGACGCATCGAGAGTACAGGCCCAAGACCTGCGATACTCTGAACCTCTTGTGGTCCTCTCGGGGATCTCTTGTGGCCCTCACGGGGACCATAGGGAGACCATAGGACCAATCAAGGACCACGGGAGTAAATTCAGTAGGATCACGGGCGATCTTGGTGGTAGAAGCGAGCAAAGAAGAAGAAGAAGAAGACTTCACATTTGTTCATATAACTATAGTAGAAACTTCACATTCGTAAGCATAACTCGACCATAAACTTCACATTCGTTCATACAACTATACTAGAATCTTCATATTCGTTCAAGTAATTATACCAGAAGCTTCACATTCGTTGATATAACTCAACCAGAATCTTCACATTTGTTCATATAATTACATTTATCACACGGTTCACATTCGTTCATATAATTACATATATCAGAAGCTTCACATTCGTTCATATAACTATACCAGAAACTTCCATTTTCGTCCACATAATTATACCAGAGACTTCACTTTTTTCACAAACTACACCGAAAGATTACTTTCACATATTTCTGAAATAAACTTCACATTCGTTCGAATTACTACAACAGAATCTTCACATTCGTTCAGATGTCTACACTGATATCATATTCTTTCGTACAAAAAAAAAAAAAAACGCAAGATGGTTCGCATAAATTTGCATAACTAGTTTTAAATAATCTTGCGTGCAATACCAATATCTGGATGACTGAAGTACTAAGAATATAAGGCACAAATGTAGCCATGTCAGCGTTTTTATTTTTTTTGGCACAAATACCTCCGGGAATAGAACTGATAGTTCATTTTTCTACCTTGATTCGTGTTGATTTCCCGTCCGGGAAATATCTTCAAACCAGAAGGTGTTTAGTGGCTACAGAATATCAGGAAAATGGGAAATTAATTCTTTCTTCACGGGGGGAAGGGTCAGAGCTGTTTTACTGTAACCTCCAATACGTCAAAGAGGAGAGTAGAGGGTGGCCTCTAATATGTCAAAGAGGAGAGTAGATGGTGAGTGAAGTGCATAAGCGTAGGCTACTTCACGTAACGAGATTTCCTGATGTAGTAATCATCCCAGTTGCGTGCTTTTGGTTAAGGTTTTTAATGCCATTCTATGTGATAGCTAGGGGGGGGGGGGGGAGAAGAGAAAGAGAGGGCAGGGGTTGTGGGGGTGGGGGGTAACATATTGTATAATGTCACAAACGGACACAATGACTTAAATTAGCAACATTTTTTTCTTCGAAAGTTTGTTCCCGTCATTATTTGATGGTTTACAAACATTCCACTCCAGTTACTAAGATGTTTGTTCCCGTCATTATTTGACGGTTTACAAACATTCCACTCCAGTTACTAAGATGTTTGTGAGCTGAAGAAGGTGCAAAGGAACCCAGAGCTATCCCTGCTGTAAGATCGGCTTCTTCTGTTTTTGTTAAGCAAGCAAGACAGACTGGCAACAGCGGCCAATCTCCACTGTCTAGTGAAGTCTAGTCAGAGCAGACAGTCTCCACTGTCTCGTGACAGTCTAGTCAGAGCAGACAATCTCCACTGTCTAGTGACAGTCTAGTCAGAGCAGACAATCTTCACTGTCTAGTGACAGTTTAGTCGGAGCAGGCATTTTCTCCATTGTCTAGTGACAGTCTAGTCAGAGCTGACAATCTCCACTGTCTCTTGACAGTCTAGTCAGAGAAGACAATCTCCACTGTTTCTTGACAGTCTAGTCAGAGCGGGAAACCTCCACTGTCTTGTGACAGTCTAGTCAGAGCAGACAATCTCCACTGTCTAGTGAAGTCTAGTCAGAGCAGACAATCTCCACTGTCTCGTGACAGTCTAGTCAGAGCAGACAATCTCCACTGTCTAGTGACAGTCTAGTCAGAGCAGACAATCTTCACTGTCTAGTGACAGTTTAGTCGGAGCAGGCATTTTCTCCATTGTCTAGTGACAGTCTAGTCAGAGCTGACAATCTCCACTGTCTCTTGACAGTCTAGTCAGAGAAGACAATCTCCACTGTTTCTTGACAGTCTAGTCAGAGCGGGAAACCTCCACTGTCTTGTGACAGTCTAGTCAGAGCAGACAATCTCCACTGTCTAGTGACAGTCTAGTCAGAGCAGACAATCTCCACTGTCTAGTGACAGTTTAGTCGGAGCAGGCATTTTCTCCATTGTCTAGTGACAGTCTAGTCAAAGCAGACAATCTCCACTGTCTCTTGACAGTCTAGTCAGGGCGGGCAACCTTCACTGTCTCGTGACAGTCTAGTCAGAGCAGACAATCTCCACTGTCTCATGACAATCTAGTCAGAGCTGGAGTCTCCACTGTCTCGTGATAGTCTAGTCTGAGCGGGAAACCTCCACTGTCTTGTGACAGTCTATTCAGATCGGGCAACCTCCACTGTTTTGTGACAAGCTGGCCAGGCTGGGAAGCCTTGAATATGTCATGACATTTCTGCTGGGGCGGACACGCTTCCGCCGTCTCCTGACAGTCCAGGTACAACACTCAGACGTCCTCGCTCGCTGTAGAAAACTTGCTATGGTCTTACTGCTTATGTTTATGAACTTGTTACTGTCTTGCTGTTTATATTTCTGAACTAATTATGTGCTTACTGTTTATATTTCTGATCTTGTTACAGGCTTCATTCATTCATTCATTCATTCATTCATTCATTTGCATGTCCCTTGCGGAACTTTGCCTCCCTAACACCTTCCTGTAGGCCTCTCGGTTGTAAGCAAGATGGCCTGCTGCTGATGCATCCATTTGCAGATCATCAACGATGTCTTGCATGGGCTTACTGTTTTTATATTTCTGAATAAATTATGTGCTTACTGTTTATATTTCTGAATTAATTATATGCTTACTGTTTATATTTCTGAATTAATTATATGCTTACTGTTTATATTTCTGAACTCAGCGACGTAATGTACCAAGATTATAGAGGAATATAAGAGAAAATGTGGATATGGAAGGAAATCATGAGAAAACACAGAGAAGACAAGAATGTTAGAATTCCTGCATATAGTCAAAATATAAACGTAAAGTAAATGTACTGGAAGTAAACGAATGGAAGGAGAATGAGAAGGAATGTAACATTGAAAAAAAAAATCGATGTTATTGTTTCATTACATTATAGCTTTTTTTTTCCTGCACATATTTGATATCCGTTTTTACTAAATACGTGGCATACTGTGTCATTTTATTATTCTGTTACATTCGTCTCCAGGGAGAGTAGACTTAACTAGAAGTGACCTTGTCCTTCAACAAAACAAACGCCCTGAAAGCAAACATCACTGGCGTGGGGGCCCCCATCCTTGCTCTGTACAAGCTGAACGAAAGGAGACAATTATCAGACACGAGTTCAAGCAATCTACAAAGGAATTATCATGCTTTATTTATGCAAGGCATTAGTTCCTTCCCTTTGTGTTCTAGCTGGTGAGTGTGTGTGTGTTAACAACTAATGTTTGTGTGCGTGTGTATGTGGGGCTGAAGAGTGAGAGTTAGATGAAGGCATTATATTTACAGGGTAAGGAAATTGCAGAGTTTTGTAAGCAAATAAAAGAAAAAAAAAATATGGTAGTGCAGTTGTGGAGAAGGATACAAAGTATAATATCTGGAAAGAAATGCATTCGAAAGAATTCTCAAATTGTGGAATATTGTAAGACAGTTACAGTAATAAGAAATAAGACAGGTGAAGTTTTGTCTTTCTTTGTATCTACTTAGAACTGGGGGCTGGTGTCCTTGTAGCCGATGCTGTGAAGATATTGAGGCAACAGCATGGTGTCGGTTTGGGAGCGGATCATGGCGGCTATTTTTCTCCTATCCCTGCGTGCAGCTAAAATACAAGGAGTGTGCAATACTTCTTTAGTAGACTCCACTACCATGGGGACCATGGCGATCCCTGCCCCGTTAGCCAGGCTAGGCCTATTACTGGAGGTATCGACGAAGAGTTGGGACAGGGTCTTGGTCAGCTATAGTTCGCCAACTGTGACGCCAGAGTGAAAGTATGTGGCGTATATGTACACATGTACAGTCCAAGGGTTAAAAAAAAGTCACATAGATAAGTAGAAGTTAAATGTCAAACATCTGGTGTCGAATACACACAAACGTGTTTCACACACATATATATATAAAAGTAAGCACATATGTATAGCTCAGTTCTACAAGAAGATAGAAAGAACGAAGGGCCATAAACCTCTACCTTTATTGCTAGAACCAGCTTTTATCACAGTGGTCATTTCTCTTATCTTTCACTCTTATTTATGTACAGATGAGGGCGCAGACGATGTCCATTTTGGCGATCAGCAACCCACGGCTGCTAAAGAAGTACTGGGCGCTCCTTGTTCTCTAGCTATACGCAGGGACTGAAACAAAATATAGCCGCCATAAGGCACTCACAAGTCGACACAACGCTGCTCATCAACATCTTCATAGCTTCGGCTGCAAAAGAAAAACACACACACCAACTCGCAATGTCACGAAGACAAGACAAGGCATATAGTACAGACAGAATATATACACGTATTTTTTTTTTAAGGAACCATCTGAATTCAGTGAGAAAAATACCATCCCTTGCCTCAGCGCATATTTTTCCATAATTATATTCGCACACTGAAACATTATTAAACATATGATAGGTGACCTAGCTATATGCATCCTCATAACAGCTCACCAGTGACTGTAGAACATATGCTTGACGAGGGCTACCTACATACTACAACCATATCTACCTACATACTACAACCATATCTACCTACATACTACAGCCATATCTACCTACATACTACAACCATATCTACCTACATACTACAGCCATATCTGCCTACATACTACAACCATATCTACCTACATACTACAGCCATATCTACCTACATACTACAACCATATCTACCTACATACTACAACCATATCTACCTACATACTACAATCATATCTACTTACATACTACAGCCATATCTGCCTACATACTACAACCATATCTACCTACATACTACAACCATATCTACCTACATACTACAGTCATATATACCTACATACTACTGCCATATCTACCTAAATACTACAGTCATACAGTATCTACCTACACACTACAACCATATCTCGGGGCTTGGCTTACACTAGTTTAGAGTCATAAAGAGATGTCTAACAGCTCTGGAGACCTAAGTAAATTCCGTATCTGAAACTGGACTAACGCTCTGGGGAAAAAAAGTAAGAGCGAAAGAAAGACTGATTTTCCGGTAACGTGGAAGAGAAGCGCTGTCATGATGATGCTGAAGCAGGTGAACCGTGTCGGTCGAAGTGGAGAGCCACCACCGTGGATTGTGTGTGTGTGGGGGAAGGTCGACTGCGCCATCACTGGAATCAAGTCGTTAGTGCCGAAAAAACAGTTCGACATCATCATCATTGTCATCGTCGTCGTCGTCGTCATCATCAAATCCTAGGCATTCTAGGCTTTATTGCATTATGTACTGCTAATATACAAAGACTTTCCAAACTTAAGACACCGGAAACTGAGAACTGCGCAAAGTTAAGTGATACAGCCCATTATGTATCTTACTTTTTCTTGCATCTTACATCCTTCCTGTGCCGTCAGGCGTCAAACAGGGCTCCCAATGTGTCTTTCCACGAGTCTCTATTCTCAGCGAGCGTCTAGTTCTCATCAAGGGAGATTATCCTTAAAATTATCTTTCAGACAAAGTACTTTACACTTGGGAGAAAGACATCTAACAAGAAAATGAATTGGACTCGAACATCGAGCTCCGGTAAGATGAGCAACCGCTTAACCACGAGTGGACAACGAGCTGTCAACTCGGCCAGCACGTGTCAATACCTGTGTAGAAAAGGCTTCAGTCCATCGCCCAGAACACGCAGAACCTCGCGAGACCTGGCCTAGATGTGTGATATCATCGCATGAGCATAATCATTCTGCTCTAGCCTCTCTCACAGTCCAACCTCTGTGTTGTCATCAGCATGTTCCTCTTCCCACGTTTGAAGCAAATTCGTCTTACAGCAGATAAAAGAAGATCTTCCTTTTGATGTCTAAATTTTGTTGGGAGAGAAAGCGCCAGGTAATGATGAGGTGAAAAAAAATGGATCAATACAAATTATCTTGAAAACTATTACATCACGTAAACGTGTACGGTTCCACCATTGTCTTACCCAGGTACAGCATTTGTGCGTATCTTAAAATAGTCTGTACAAGACAAGTGTGTTTTCTGCTCGCTGCTCCGACTTCACATGCAGGTCCGACGAAAAGGGAAAGGGAGAGGGAAGAAGAGACGGGGTTTGTCCCCCTGGGATTTGGATTGTTTACGGGACAATGTACCCCCTGCTCTTCTCCCTTTCTCTTATTGAATTAAAGTTCAAGAAAAACACAACAACCTTCTGCCTACAGCTTGGGTCTGGGGGTTTAATGTGGCTTTCCACGACCTTCCTTACATGATGGTGTTTTAACTTCCTGGTTCTGGTGATGGCATTTTGTCCGACCTCAGGGCTGTGGTAATTATTCCTTTTACGTTCTGCTAGCTTTTGTTATATTTTTTTTGTGTGTGCTCATACTCTATCTATCTTGAAACATGACCAAGAGGTAGACCAAGAAAGAGATGGAAAGACAACAAGAAGAAAAAAAGGAGGATACAAAGAAAACTGGTGTCACCAGCAAGAGAGAGAAGATTAAGAGTACAGAGTAATGGCAGGAGAACGTTATTTGCAGCAATGAGCCTTTAATGGCTTGGAAAGTTGAAGAAGAAGAAGAAGAAGAAGAAGAAGAAGAAGAAGGAGAATGTATCTATCTCGAATTCAACCAAACAGGAACCAGGCGTGAGGCATACGCAATGATATCATGGAAGGCTTGGGCGTGTGACAAATAATACAAACTCTAGACAGTCTTCGCGTGATATTTGTGGAATAGGCTTACCGTGTTACTTAAACCTGGCCAGAAATGTTAGTGATCGATATCTCCCATGAGAAGGGGGTGGAGTTCTCCCAGAAGTTTAGCTTTCTAGTTTTACAGTGAGAAGTAAAAGACGGTTACTGTAGGTGACTTTTTTCTGTTGAGTGTCTGCATTTTAAAATTGCAGTCTTGGCTTCGGCTGCGAAGAGAACTTAAGTTCATGATCAGACAGAAACTGTGAATCAACTGTTCTACAGAAAATGCATTAATTTTGACTAATTTCATCATCATCATCATCATCATCATCATCATCATCTTCTTCTTCTTCTTCTTCTTCTTCTTCTCTGCCTCTTTATGCCCATGCCTTCTCCAGCCACTTTTTAACTGGGCGTTTGCAAGACAACATAAAAATTACCTACTAAATACACATTCTGCAGCAGCCATGAAATAACACAGCATCAATTTAGAGATGTAATACTAGAAATACTTGACATAAAACAAGGGGTCCGTCAGGGGTGCATATTGTCACCCTACTTATTTAACTTGTATACTGAAAATATAATGAGGAATGTTAGAGAAGATGTAGACAAAGAATATTACAATGCCATAACAGTTGGAGGTTATGAAATACCAGAGATTAGATATGCTGATGACACAGTATTGCTGTCCACAACACAAGAAGGAATGGAAAAACTAATTATGTCAGTCCGCAAGAACAGCGAAGAGCAGAACCTCTATCTTAATGCAAAGAAAACTAAAGTGATGACAACTGACAAAACAAACAAGGCAACTGAAATATGTATCAATGCGGAAAAACTGGAAGAAGTGGAGAGTTTTGAATATCTTGGATCACTACTAACTAATAATGGAGATACAATGAGGGAAATTAAAAGGAGGACATCTATTGCTCTTCAGAAAGTAAAACAAATAAAGAATATGTGGAGAGGAGCAGACAGAACCACAAAAATAAGATTTTTAAGGGCATGCATCTTTCCCATCGCAACATATGCCTGTGAGACACGGACACTTAACAAAACAGCTGAGAAGCACATAAATGCCTTTGAATGTAAATGCTACAGAAGAGTTCTCCAAATATCGTGGACACAAAAAAGAACAAATATATCTATACTGCAAGAGCTTAATATTGAAGAAGGCTGGCTAGTAAAGAGGATTAAAGAGAGAAAACTTAAATATTTTGGCCACATTAAACGTCATGATAATTTAGAGAAGACCATATTGGAAGGATACATAATGGGAAAAAGAAAGAGAGGAAGACCGAAACGAAGATGGCTGCAAGACATCGTTGATGATCTGGAAATGGATGCAGCAGCAGCAGGCCATCTTGCTCACAACCGAGAGGCCTACAGGAGTGCTGTTTGGGAGGCAAAGTTCCGCAAGGGACATGCAAAGGAATGAATGAATGAATGAATACTAGAAAACAAGCGTAGGAGTGGCACATTCCGTGACAGACTGATTTCTAATGCTGAGGTGGTTGAACTTTGCCTCATTACAATCACGGACCAGACAGGAAAGTTGAACAAAAGAGCAGCTCGCGTTTTTTGTTCTTGAGACATACTTTAGCACGTCCCTGCAGTCATAAATACTGCACAGATATACTGTAACTAACCGGAAAAGACTTTCTTGAGAGAAGAGTAGGATGTATAGGTCAGTTTTACGAAAAAGTTAGAAAGAGTGAGGAAAGTGGACGGAAAAAAGGATGGCAGAAAGTGAGATGAGCATATACAGATGAAGAATGTACAACAATCCTATATTTCGGCAAATGAAGAACATACAACAACCCTATATTTCGGCAAATGAAGAACATACAACAACGCTATATTTTGGCAAATGAAGAACATACAACAATCCTATATTTCGGCAAATGAAGAACATACAACAATCTTATATTTCGGTAAATGAAGAACATACAACAATCCTATATTTCGGCAAATGAAGAACACACAACAATCCTATATTTCGGCAAATGAAGAGCATACAACAATCCTATATTTCGACAAATGAAGAACATATAACAACCCTATATTTCGGCAAATGAAGAACATACAACAACCCTATATTTCGGCAAATGAAGAACATACAACAATCCTATATTTCGGCAAATGAAGAACATACAACAATCCTATATTTCGGCAAATGAAGAACATACAACAATCCTATATTTCGACAAATGAAGAACATAAAACAATCCAATATTTCGGCAAATGAAGAACATACAACAATCCTATATTTCGGCAGATGAATAACATAAAACAATCCAATATTTCGGCAAATACTGAGTGAGAAGGCACTTGAGGTTACTGAAAATCGTAATTCTTCTGGCCATTACCCGTCCATTTCTGTTTGCTTTTTTAGAAGAAGGCATGTGATTAGTGGAGGATATTTGTATCTATCTTCTGTTAAATGTGAGCATGAACTCTCTACAGGTGGCGCTGTGGCGTTTTTGAAGCCCAACCATCCTGTCAACCTGAGAGCGGGTTGATGTGGATGGTCTGAAATCCTTCAGACATGCCCGGCTACAGAACCTAATCAGAGAGAAGGTCTTGGCCGATCCCAGCTACCTGAATGGAGACGACAGAGCAGGTTTCTTAAATGACTCCACCACCACCACCACCACCACCACCATCACCACCACCACCACCAAGGGAACTGGTTAAAAGCGTACCTGGTTACTTATCCTGAAGAAGCATTAAAAACAGTTTTCCAGAGTACGTCAAAGAGATGGGATATGGGATATGGTGTATGATATATGGGGTATCGTTGTGACCTACTCTGATTTATTAGCCCTTGTGCGTCCAGACGATTGTGCCCCACTGGGGCCCCCATTAACGTCGTTCTCCTGTGATAGTTTCCTGTGTATAGACAACGTTTATTCTTCAGATTATACAACTATAGTTTCCTGTGTATAGACAACGTTTATTCTTCAGATTATACAACTATAGTTTCCTGTGTATAGACAACGTTTATTCTTCAGATCATACAACTATAGTTTCCTGTGTATAGACAACGTTTATTCTTCAGATCATACAACTATAGTTTCCTGTGTATAGACAAAGTTTATTCTTCAGATCATACAACTATAGTTTCCTGTGTATAGACAAAGTTTATTCTTCAGATCATACAACTATAGTTTCCTGTGTATAGACAACGTTTATTCTTCAGATCATACAACTATAGTTTCCTGTGTATAGACAACGTTTATTCTTCAGATCATACAACTATAGTTTCCTGTGTATAGACAAAGTTTATTCTTCAGATCATACAACTATAGTTTCCTATGTATAGACAACGTTTATTCTTCAGATCATACAACTATAGTTTCCTGTGTATAGACAAAGTTTATTTTTGGAATCATACAACTGTGGTTTCCTGTGTATAGACAGTTTATTCTTGAGATTATACAACTATAGTTTCCTGTGTATAGACAACGTTTATTCTTCAGATCATACAACTATAGTTTCCTGTGTATAGACAACGTTTATTCTTCAGATCATACAACTATAGTTTCCTGTGTATAGACAAAGTTTATTCTTCAGATCATACAACTATAGTTTCCTATGTATAGACAAAGTTTATTCTTCAGATTATACAACTATAGTTTCCTGTGTATAGACAAAGTTTATGTTTGGAATCATACAACTGTGGTTTCCTGTGTATAGACAGTTTATTCTTGAGATTATACAACTGTAGTTTCCTATGTATAGACAAAGTTTATTTTTGGAATCATACAACTGTGGTTTCCTATGTATAGACAAAGTTTATTTTTGGGATCATACAACTGTAGTTTCCTATGTATAGACAAAGTTTATTTTTGGGATCATACAACTGTGGTTTCCTGTGTATAGACAAAGTTTATTCTTAAGATCATATAACTGTGGTTTCCTGTGTTACCTGCCAGTTGATCCGCACCTGCTTATTTGGGTAAACTCTTATTCAAGGGATCTCTCACGCCTTAAGGACTTCCACTATCCACCACCTGTGACGCGCTGGATTGGTGATGGTTGCCCCGCCCAGAATATAAAGCACTATCACTGGACAGTACGAAAACAAAAACAGGGATCAGAATACAACGTAAAAATCAAAGGAATAACATTAAATTCAAGTATCTTGGTACAGCGATAACATGAGATGACAGGTATGCTATATAGGTAAAAGGAAAAAAAAAGAATATGCCAGGCAAAAGGTGACATTTCAGAAAAAAAAATCTGTTTTGTGCAATTCATTTTTGTCAATCTATACTAGGAAAAGTGTCTTGAAATGCCACATCGAGCCGGTATTACTTTATGGAAACGCATCGTGGTCACTACCAAAAAAAAAAAAACAGCAAGATCTTCAGAAGCAACTGAAATGTGGTTCTTAGGAATAATGTTAAGAATACTGTGGACATCCAAAATAACCAAATGAAGAAATGCCAAAGGAACGCCAATGAGAAACTGACATTAATAAACACACTACGCGGAGGAGGCTGTCAAGGTTTACTGGTCTTTTAACGAGAAGAGGAGGGATAGAAAATATCCTGACGACAGGTAAAATTGAAGGCAGGAAAGGGAGAGGTAGTCCAAGAGAGAAAATCTTAGATGGCTTGACCAAACCGCATGGGAAAGGCAAAATAACAGAACTAATGAATAATATGAAAGATCGGACACTGTGAAGGGACATGATCGCCAACGCCTCCAGCCATGACACGTGGGTAAGATGACAAAGACTTCTTCACTTCCAGAAAACACAAGGAATGGATCAGAAATGAATGCTGAGAAAAGAGGAACATCAAACAACAAACCATCTGCCAGTGAAATGACACACTGGCTGGAGGATTTGTGAATCCATGAAATTACTCTTAACTGAATCTCCATTCATTTTCAGCGTTTGGACCCCCACCTCCCCTCCTTCCAAGATTATTCTTTGTGGACCACTCATTGGTTACGGTCTACTGACGTCAAAACGGTTTGGCCTTAAATAACTTTATTTTACTAACAACATTTTCGGATGTAAAGTGTTTGATAAAAAGTGCCGAACTTGACAGAGCGTGAAGATAAAACACGTCTGGCATGGAGAGTGGGATTACCGTTCAGCGATTGGATAGAGATAACACATAACAGCAGAGCTATTGGTTAAGTGGATAGAGGAGCAACCAATCAAAAGATAGAGATAAAAGCAGAGTAAGCAATTGCCAGCTAGCGTGTCAAGTGTAATGGAAGAGCATTCAGAGAACAGAAGTAGAGCTAACAAACAAGACAGGGACAATTTAGTTAATCAGATTAGGAAAAGATTGTTCAAAATAATGTCAGACGGGATATAAGCGAGCAGATTCACACCGGCCTCTCTACATATTACATTTTCCTTACAAAATAGAAGATCTTATGCCTCTTTTACATTGTAAGAATTTTTCTTTCTTCTTTTTTTACTTTTTATGTCTTTCTCAAGATGTCTCTTTGCTTTAGTTTCTCCTTATCTCTTTCTCTCTCTCTCTCTCTCTCTCTCTCTCTGACTCTCTGTGTCTTTTTGTCTCCCTCTGTCTCTGTTTCTCTCTATGTCTCTGTCTTTCTGTCTCTGTTTCTTTGTCTCCATTTCTCTCTATGTCTGTCTGTCTCTGTCTTTCCAGTCTCTCTTTCTCTATATGTCACTGTGACTCTGTCTCTCTCCGTCTTTCTGTTTCTGTCTGTCACTGTTTTTCCAGTCTCTCCTTATCTGTCTCTCTTTTTTGTCACTGTGTGTCTGTGTCTCTCTGTCTTTTTATCTCTGTCTCTCTCTGTCTTCCAGTCTCTCTTTATCTGTCTCTCTTTATGTCACTGTGTCTCTCCGTCTTTCTCTCTCTGCCTGTCTCTGTCTTTCCAGTCTCTCGTTATCTGTCTCTCGTTCTCTCTATGTCACTGTATCTCTGCCTCTCTCCGTCTTTCTGTCACTCTCTACCTGTCTCTCTCTCTGTCTCTGTGTTTCTGTTTCTCTCTATGTCTCTGTCTCTCTTTGTCTTTCTCTCCGTCTCTCTCTCTCTCTCTCTCTCTCTCTCTCTCTCTGTATGTGTCATGTAGATAATATACAAACTTATATTATACAAACTTATATTATACAAACTTATAAGCAAAGAATAACGTCTTAATTGCTTACCCGATGTGTATTCGTCTGTATCTGTCAATCTAATTCCTAATCCGCACCTATTTCTGTTCTTCTGGTGGCCATTTTCCGCTTCACATATTTCTGTGTGTCTAATTCTCTTACAACTTTTCTAATTATATGTATTTATTCTGCATTCACGTCCGTGTGTCTATTTTACTTTGCCGTCCACTTGTGGCTATCCTGTTTGGCCCTTGTCCATGTCTGTTCATTGCCCCTACATATCTGAATGTCTGTCCTGTCTATACTTTCACCTGCCTTTTCTGCCTGCACGTCTGTGTGTGCTTATCATGCCTACAAGTAGGTCCATGTATGTTTATTATCCCTACAAGTCTGCCTGTGTATGTTTATCGTGCCTACAGGTCGGTCTATGTATGTTTATGGTTACTACAAGTCGATCTATGTATGTTTTTCGTGCCTACAAGTCTGTCTGTGTATGTTTATAGTGCCTATAAGTCTGTCTGTGTATGTTTATAGTGCCTACAAGTATGTCTGTGTATGTTTATCGTGACTACAAGTTGGTATATGTATGTTTATCGTTCCTACAAGTCGGTCTATGTGTGTTTATCGTGACTGCAAGTTGGTCTATGTGTGTTTATCATGCCTACACGTCGGTTTATGTATGTTTATCTTTCCTACAAGTCGATCTAGGTATGTTTATCGTGCCTACAAGTCGGTCTGTCTCTGCCATGCCTATACTCCTAACTGTGTTTTATATATCTTCCTCACAAGTCCACCTCTCTCTGTCTCTCGTTCTCACACGTCCGCCTCTGTCTGCCTCTCGTTCTCCCACGCCCATCTCGGAGCACATCTACCTTGCCCACAGACCAACTGTATGTCTGTGTTTATCCTGCCTACACTTTCACATGTCAATGTCTGTCTATCTCATTACCATTTCTGTCTTAGAATTGAAACAGAAACAATATCTGCACTCCGCAACACACAAATCAGATCATCAATATGTCAGTACTGGCCTACAGTACTTTCAGACGCATAAAAACATCGTAACTGACAGCAATGACTGACAGCTGACATTTAATTTCTAATGTTTTTCCTAATGTCATAGATTTTTCTCTCGGCCATGATGACTGGGAATAACAGGCGAAAGACGGTGTCACTTGGAAAGAATACACATGAAGACTGACGAAGCACAACTGGGCCTTGTCTGAAGATTATTGCTGTCGATGTGGTCGAATAAGCGAATCATACCCACTGGTAAAACTCACCCGTGACGGAAGTTGATCAACAAAATGATGATTGACATCTTCAATAAACTGCCGACTTCTGTCTGTTTCAAGACAGACTTCTGTGAACTCGACAAACGACTTTGTCTAAGCTTAAACACTGTCCAAGAATATCTAAAATTAGACGCTTTACGAAATCGACTTTTTATGAATTAAAAAAAAACCGCTTGAATCTCGGAAGGAACTATTTATTTGAGAGGTATTTACACGAAGTTTCTCTCACTTAAAGCGATAACCGGGGCTCATCCGACGTCCAAATAGTGTGGAATAATTCAAGGTGGAAAGGTGATAAGCACGTGATCTATCCGATTGATTTATTCTTGAACTGAGTCGATCAGATTGAGAAGAGTTCCAGAATTTTCTTGAGAGGCATTTCGCCGAGTGACAGGAAGTAGATGAGGAGATAGGGCAACTGTGTGAGTGCGCATGTGTGTGTGGGAGATAAATTGGCTGATAAGAAAGCAAACAAATGATTTAGAGATTAACAGAAAAAAGGACTGACGAAAAGAAGGAAAGCAGAAAGGACAGAAATAAGGAAAGCAGAAAGGACAGAAATAAGGAAAGAAGAATAGACAGAAATAAGGAAAGCAGAAAGGACAGAAATAAGGAAAAAACAATAGACAGAAATAAGGAAAGCAGAAAGGACAGAAATAAGGAAAGAAGAATAGACAGAAAAGAAGGAAAGCAGAAAGGACAGAAATAAGGAAAGAACAATAGACAGAAATAAGGAAAGCAGAAAGGACAGAAATAAGGAAAGAAGAATAGACAGAAATAAGGAAAGAAGAATAGACAGAAATAAGGAAAGAAGAATAGACAGAAATAAGGAAAGAAGAATAGACAGAAATAAGGAAAGAAGAATAGACAGAAATAAGGAAAGAAGAATAGACAGAAATAAGGAAAGCAGAATAGACAGAAATAAGGAAAGAAGAATAGACAGAAATAAGGAAAGAAGAATAGACAGAAATAAGGAAAGAAGAATAGACAGAAAAAAGGAAAGCAGAATAGACAGAAATAAGGAAAGCAGAATAGACAGAAAAAAAGGAAAGCAGAACAGACAGAATGATAGCACGTGATGAGGTATACAATGAAAAGACAAAACAGGCAGACAGACAGACAGATAGACAGATAGTCAGACAGACTGACGGACGGAGGGATGGAAAGGCTGATAGATGGATGGATGGTTGGATGGATGGATGGTTGAATGGATGGATGGATGGATGGATGGATGGATGGATGGATGGATGGACGGAAGAACGGAAGGACGGATAGATGGATGGATGAATGGAAAGGTAGATAAATAACGAAAATAAAAACAAACTCTTTGTATACTTTCCTTCGAAAAATCATAATCAAGTGAAAAAAGAAAAGAAAAGAAATTGTCTACTTTTGTCTTTCAACCTCAGCTTTTAATAAAAAAAAAACTAACAAAACTAATGTCTACTTTTCTGGCTTCTAACATCAGCTCGCCTGCACTCACAGTACAATCTAACTTTCTACCTTTTGCCTTTTAACCTCAGCTCATCTAAACGTTCACACACACACACACACACAAACAAACTATCTACTTTTTGCCTTCTAACCTCATGTCATCTACACTCCAACCACCTACAAACTATCTAGTCTGTTCCTCTCAAGAGTAATTTCCGGTTACTGCAAAGCCTGTAGTTTAGAACAGAGATTACTGGGCGGAATCGATGCAGTGAAGAGCTGGCGGAACCGATGCTTCTAATTATATATTTCATTGTAACAATAACCCGATTCCACTCTCATTGTCTGGTTGGTGCGTATATCGTGCTAGATACTTATATGCTAACCTGGCTTGTGTAATCGACTTTCTGTAAGCTTACATACGACTACAGCAGGAATTCTGAACGAACGGAAGGAACATGTGAAATAGCCAACGGAGGAAGAAAAGTCAATGAAATGATCTTACGTATAAACATGTGAATGGAATATGAAAGAAATGGACAGAGGAAAGAGGAAACAAACGAACAGGTAAACGGAGAAACGAACTGAGGGGAAGGTCAAATGAGCAACAATAAAGATGACAGATTTATCCCGCAAGAATGGACGGCGAGTGCATTCCCACACAAATACTGTTCCAGGAACTTCCTGAACGAACGAAGCCCAGGAAGTAGATTAGAACTGACATGCAAAAATAATTGTAGGGCACCTGGGACAGATTCCTTTTATATCAGCCCACGTGAGCAGGAAGAGCTGGCGAAAGACGGTGCTAAATAGAGACATTCTGAAATTAATATTGTCGCGCCAAGAAATAACGACTGGCCTATAAAGTACAATACTTCATCTATAAAACAGGCAGCACGTTGATGACCACATCGCCTATATCCTGGAGTAAGCTATGGTCTTGACCGCCAAGGTTTTGCAAACTCTGTTGAGAAAACTGATGACTGTGTGGCGCAGGGTTCTACTAAATCAGTCTACAGGAAGCAGTTATTGAGAGTGAGAGAAAAACAAGCGAGAAACGTCCACTGCTCTGATGGTCTCACTTCCTGCAATCTTAATATCTTCCGCTACGTTCCCGACAATTGTAATTGAAAGGCGCTAGGCTGCAACAGGATGAGCAATATACTGTCCTCATTCTTCTTTATGAAGTTTGTATCGGATTGGGGCTGGGTGTGGGTGTGTGTGTGTGTGTGTGTGTGTGTGTGTGTGTGTGTGTGTGTGTGGGTGGGGTTGAAGGGTTCTCAGACTTTACTGAGCCCATCTGGAGATTCAGTGGTTCACACTCTTTGGTGGGCCCATCTGGAGGTTTAGTGGTTCACACACTTTGGTGGGCCCATCTGGAGGTTTGGTGATTCTCACTCTTAGGTGGGTCCATCTAAAGGTCGAGCGGTTCTCAACCTATGTTGAGTCTAGTTTTAAAGTGGTGTTACTATCATCACGACATGAGAGGCCGTGGCCAGGAGATATAACTTGCAGCACGTCATGATATAAGATGCAACCTACAAGCAAGTCATGATATAAGATATAAATGACATAACTTCATGATATAAAGTTAGTTCCTAGTTTGTGTTCTGACTTTTATTACTGGGAAAATCACTGGGACAACGTTTTCAGTTTGCACGAAAAGACAAACAAAAGAAGGAAACGTCTGCGGTTTTAAAATCACGTGACAAGAAACATCAACATTCAGTGTATGGATCATCAAATTCAGTGGTTCTCAAAGTTTTTTTTAACAATCCCTCCCCTTCCTCAGATACTCCTGACTGAAAACAGAAGAGGGCTCTCTCGTTAAAAATAAAGAAATCCAGCTGATGTTAAGATTTCTTTAATCAAGCCAGTCCATTTTGCTGATTACTTCTTCCTCTTTTTCTTCTTCTTCTTCTTCTTCTTCTTTCCGAGCCATTAAGGCTCATTGCTGCAGGTTGACCCCATGCTCCTACCCCCAACTGGAGGACCAGGCTGATAATATTTTCTGACCCCTATCCCTCGAAGCTTGGTTGGACCTGCCAGGTTTAGAACCCCCGCTGGTGTAGTTCTAGGGGTGGTCAGGGTACACGAGCTGCCATGTGGTTGCTGCTGATTCCACCCCCTCCCCGGAATATACAAAATTCATTTCGCGTACTCCCTGAAAAAAAAAGGAGGGGGGGGGGGTCCATATCCTCCAGGTTTGAAACCGCTGATTTCATGTTATTTCATCGTCTTTATTTTCAGGAATAAAGATAAAATTTTCTGTGAAGCTGAAAGATAGAATAGATATTTTCTTTTAGATAGTTATTCTTTAGATAGTTGTTCATTTGATAGTTGCTCTTTAGATAGTTGTCAGTCCATGGAAGTCTTTATCGTATATCTTGAGAGCTGACAACAAGAAAGTATCATCTGATGTTTCTCTTAGCAAATCTGATAATATGTATTTGTTCACAATGATGATAACTATTTTTTCATACTGATAATATGCATTTTTTCCCCCACACACACAATGTATATTCTGTAGAAATGTATCAGATCAGATAATGCCGTGTCAATAGAAGTAGGCGGCCATCTGTCTCCATCTCGCTCGATCCTCCGTGTCTTGGATCAAGCAAGACTGCTGTTCTCCTACTAAACCCTGCAGTCAGGCCATCCAGGTGTTTCTGTCTCCTCCGCTCTCTCTGTCTTTTGCCATGCATCTTTCCGGTCATGATCAGTTTTTTGAAACCTTCATGTTTTCTGATGTTTGCGAGAAACTTTCGGCTGTCTTTTTCTTACGTGCGGTAATAGTTTGAGATATTCCCTTGCCTTCTGTAACGTTTGTCTTCCTTGCCGTCCACGATAGATGTTGAAGAACAACATTTCAGAAGCCTTTATTCTAATTGTTTATTAATGGTCCATGTTTAACTTGCATAAAGTAGAATAGGTTCTATATAGCATCTCAGAACTCTCTTGCTTATTGACAATGACAGTTTTTTATATGTTAATATGTTCTTCACCGTCAGGGGTGCATACTGTCACCTTACTTACTTAACTTGTATACTGAAAATATAATGAGGAATGTTAGAGAAGATGTAGACAAAGAATATTACGATGCCATAACAATTGGAGGTTATGAAATACCAGAGATTAGATATGCTGATGACACAGTGTTACTGTCCACAACACAAAAAGGAATGGAAAAAATAATTATGTCAGTCCGTAAGAATAGTGAAGAACAAAACCTCTATCTCAATGCAAAGAAAACTAAATTGATGACAACTGACAAAACAAACAAGGCAGCTGATATATGTATCAATGAGGAAAAACTGGAAGAAGTGGAGAGTTTTGAATATTTTGGATCACTGCTAACTAATAATGGAGATACAATGAGGGAAATTAAGAGGAGGACATCTATCGCTCTTCAGAAAGTAAAACAAATAAAGAATATGTGGAGAGGAACAGACAGAAGTACAAAAATAAGATTTTTAAGGGCATGCATCTTTCCCATCGCAACATATGCCTGTGAGACCTGGACACTTAACAAAACATCTGTGAAACACATAAATGTCTTTGAATGTAAATGCTACAGAAGAGATCTCCAAATTTCATGGACACAAAAAAGAACAAATATATCTATACTACAAGAGCTTAATATTGAAGAAGACTGGCTAGTGAAGAGGATTAAAGAGAGAAAATTTAAATATTTTGGACAGATTAAACGTCATGATAATTTAGAGAAGACCGTATTGGAAGGATACATAATGGGAAAAAGAAAAAGAGGAAGACCAAAACGAAGATGGCTGCAAGACATCATTGACGATCTGCAAATGGATGCCGCAGCAGCAGGCCATCTTGCTTACAACCGAGAGGCCTACAGAAGTGCTGTTTGAGACGCAAAGTTCCGCAAGGGACATGCAAATGAATGAAATGAATGAACAAGAACTTAAGAAGGCTGGTTAATAAAGAGTATTAAACAGAGAGAACTTAAATATTTTGGACAGATTAAACGTCATGATAATCTAGAGAAAACCGTCTTGGAAGAGTACATAATGAGAAAAAAGAGAGAGAAGAAGATCAAGGCGAAGATGGCTGCAAGACATCGTTGATGATCTGCAAATGGATGCATCAGCAGCAGGCCATCTTGCTAATAACCGAGAGGGTTACAAGAAAGCTGTTAGGGAGGCAAAGTTCCGCGAGGGACATGCAAATGGCTGACTGAATGTGTTCGTGATTTTTCCGAAAGCTGTCTTCGCCATTGCTGTCCTGGTTCTGAATTCTTCGGTGCACCTGCCCTCAGATCTTAAGACTGTACCTAAATATTTGTTATTATTGATCTGTCTTAATATCTTCCCCTGCGGTATAATTCTGCATTCTGATATTTCTTCTTCTTAGATACCACCATTCATTCTGTTTTGTTGTTGTTTAACTCTAACCCCTTTTTTGTGTTTTCTTTTGTTACTTTGTCTAAACGTTTTTGGACGGCTTTCAGTATTATGTTATTATTGTGTTATTTATAAAACCAAGATGCTGTCTCCCAGCATCATAACAGCTATAAATCTTCCCCTTTACACAAATTACATTCAACAATCAAAAGCGTGCTTGATTAGTATTTTTTTATGTTCTTTTGATCATTTCTAATAACTTTTTCCCCCCTTTTGAATCTTGAATCCGCCAGAGGGGATTTAAATTTGGCACGACAAAACAAAAACTGGCAACAAAAGAAACCTGGTCAAGTGTTATGGAAGTTGGAGGAGGGGAGAGAAAGAAAGACTAGTCTCACCTCTGCATTTCTTGGACAAATACTTGAGATTTTTCTCGAAATCCTCGGGTGTGTTGGTATCATCATGGAAGGTCTCCACGTACTTCATATCCAGCTGTGGATTCAACTTCTTGACAATAAGCAGGAAAATTGGCTCCATGATGAACCAGCATTCCGACTTTCCCTGGATGGTGTCGTTTTTGTTGGTGTAGAGCAACATCCCGATCTGCCTGTACCGGAAGTTGGTGAGCAGAGACACAAAGAACTCGGCCAGCTTGTCAAAGCTTCCCATCACCCTCGTGAGAAGCCCGTACACCTCCTTGTTGCTGAAGGCTGCCACGAGGGCTCCAGCGCTGATGATGGGGATTTCCCAAGCCCGCGTGAATCTCGCGACCACCGCGATGGCGTAATCACAGGCGGGGCCCAAAAAGAGGTCCGCGGACTTTTTGATGTACATATCAATGGCTTCCAAAGGTCCATTGATCTCCGAGCACTTTGAGTCGCGGTAGTCGAACTCAATAGTGTAGTTGCGAAGAAGATCTGTGCGTTTGTAGATGTAGTCTCTGGCGTGCTCCACGGCGGGCCGCGTCAGCTGTATTCTGTAGGCATAATTCCCCTGGAAAGGAAGAATCACACCGATTCTTATCTTATTTT
Source organism: Achatina immaculata (assembly GCA_009760885.1). NCBI lineage: Eukaryota > Metazoa > Mollusca > Gastropoda > Stylommatophora > Achatinidae > Lissachatina > Lissachatina immaculata. The sequence goes on from CM019693.1 coordinate 52,637,717, forward strand.
CCCGATGCCGCCGAAGTGCAGGGGACTCGCATGTATCCTCGTACCCTACGCCAGAAATTGCCGAGGGGGACGCCGACGAGAGCTGGCCAGATATAAACTCTTGGAGCGCGTAAGCTAAGAACATCCATCTCAGAGCAGAGCTCCTGTTGACTGTCATTTTGGTGTGGAATTCTACACAGAAATCCAATCAGGCAAAACGTACATTACGTTGCTGCGACTATATCAATACATCTCTTTATCCACTAGCCAGAATGTCCTAAAACCGCATCTAATGTGGAGTAGGCAATCGATTGTAGGAAATTATATACATCTGTGACAGACAATTAGACACTAGAAAACCAAGCCCGAGATTGAGGGTAAAATCCTCAATGAACGTCCATCGATTTGTACTTACAACAAGTTTGAAAAAAAAAAAAGAAATAACATGCAGAATGAATTAAACAAAAACATTATTTTCAAGAACTGCCTAAATATTTACTGAGTTTTAAAAGCACAAGAGCAATATTAACCCAGCAATCCTTATTCGAAACACAAGAGACGAAAAGATTTGATCCAAACAAACCACATTCGGCACTATTCATCTTTTTATGTCCGACAGATGGTGAGATATACGCGAGGGCCAAGGTTTATAAATCGTTGGCTAAGCTTTCCACTCGTCTTACAACGTAACTCGATTCAGAAATTATACAGGACTAGCGCTAGCTGCAACGCGCAGAAACTATACGTGAATAGATCTGTTTAAAAGAATACAATAGCTCGGGTCTCTAGGGTAACATCAGTAAGGAAATGCGTTAGAAGGATACTCATAAGAAGTTATTAGAGGTCTAAACCACCGTACAGAATTGTCTGCGCTTGTGTTAGGTAAGCAATCTAGAGGTAATCAAGACCCTAGGGTAATCATTACGATACTCCTAGAAGGAAGCCGCTGAATTTAATAAGCCTGGTTTACATCCATGGCTGACCACGAACTTTGTGTGCTTGAACAAGTGTACAGATTGTAAGGGGAGGTTTACTGCTTGTAAAGTGTACGGTGTGTATATAAAGTGTAAGGTGTGTATATAAAGTGTACGGTGTGTAATGTATGTGTGTGTTTTACAGGAAGTGTACGATGTGAGTAAAACGTACAGATTAAGTATAGAGAAATGCTTTGGTCGGTTAGGTTTCGCTGGATCCAAAACCTATCACCCTCTATCATCCAAAAACTATCATCCTCTTTCCATCAACGCATTCTCCATCATTCACTTCTGTTATTTGTCGAGCCAGTTGTCGTTCTAATCCTTCCATTACTCTGTAACTTTATTATTATTACTTGTTATTCCTTGATGTTTTGTTAGGTTTTCTTACTCCTCCTCTTTCCCCACATCGTCATCATCATCATTCCGTTCACGAAAGTGAGACACTAAAGTCCTGACTGGCAAACCGCTAGACAGAACATGATGATGATGTTTCAGTTGAATACATTCATACATCAATAAGAACAACTTAACTACAGATGATGGAAGTTTGAAATTACCACTTGAATATTACTAACAGCATGTAAGATAGACCACCCTAGACACATTACATTGTGACATGATATCCTAGACACATTACATTGTGACATGACTTGAATACTTTTTCACGTGACGTGTCCTTCTCAGAACGTCGTCCCCTCTCACAGCTACCTTAATGCAACACGGTCTAGCGCAAGTTGACCAGCGTCTTGCAGTGACACATTCAGACTCTTCCATGATGTCCTGAGTCCATCTACGGCGAGGTCGTCCCTTTTCTCTCTTGCCGGGCACTATGCCTTCTACTATCAACCTCTCCAAGCTGTTGTGTCTCTTGATGTGGCCGAAGTATCTCAGATGTCTAATTTTTTTTATGGTGTTTACAAGCATGTTTTATACGACACATAATTCCTTTAATAACTTTTCATTTGATTTGTTTGTCTGTCCGCCAGTCTGTGCATCCATCCATCCATCCATCCATCCATCCATCCATCCATCCATCCATCCATCCATCCATCCATCCATCCATCCATCCATCTTTGCATTGAAGGCCCAAGATTACAATCGCCTTCAATACAGAGTAAATGGTGCTAACAGTTTGTTAGAGATCATGATTCGGCATGACAGCTGAAATGTAAATACGACATCCGTAGACTCTCTATCTGCCTCTTTTCTCTCTTTCTCATCATCCTCTCTCTCTCTCTCTCTCCCCCTGGCCCTTTCTTTTTTTCTTTCCCTTTTCTCTCTGCTCCATTCTCTGCCTTCACTCGCCTCTTTTTCTCTCTATCCCCACTTCTCTCTCCCTTTCTTTCTCTCTCTCTCTCCGCCCCTTTCTCTCTCTCTCTTCCCACCTCCCCCCTCCCCCAACATTCCTCTCTCATCTGAAATCCAGAATCGGACAAAAATAGAATCATTGCCCCATATTTTCCTACTGCTTTCTGTAGCATTCCTATTCCTGTGTAGCCATGATTCACTTCCGCACTTCCATATTCCAGAGCTACCATTATTCCTGTGTATAATTTTCCATTACCTCTTCCTTCCTTTATCACTGTTCTTCCTTCTGTCTATTTCATTTTATTTCTACCTTACATACTGCCTCCCAATTCTATACTCTTCTTCCTGCATCTTTTTTTTCTAATCCATCTTCTTGTATACGCATCCTTTCTTTTCACTTTGTCTTTTATGTAAGAATATACCGTCTGCCGAATCTCTTTCTTATTTTCTCCTATCTGGTTTCATCTCCTTCAACTCCCTCTTTTCTCCATCTTTTTGCCTCCTCTCCTCTCTATCCTCCTGTCTCTGTTCATTTTTCTTCCCTCCTCTCCTTCTTGCTGACCACATCACCCTCTAGTGTGCTGACAGGTCAAGGAAAATATGGGCACTAACACTATATCCCTGTGTTCCTCTAAGGTATGAGAGGATTACCTTTACCTTACCTCTCCTTTCAGGAAATCTAAATCCTCCACCAACTCCTCTGCATTCCCTGCTCCTTTGCAGTTCCCTAACTCCATGTATTTCCACCACATCAAGCATGAGAGTGGATGTGCAGCCAGCATTTCGAGCATGAGAGTGGAGGTGCAGCCAGCACTTCGAGCATGAGAGTGGAGGTGCAGCCAGCACTACGAGCATGAGAGTGGAGGTGCAGCCACCACTTCGAGCATGAGAGTGGAGGTGCAGGCAGCATCAGAAGCAAACTCCTAGTCGGTGGAGAAGGACGACTCGCCTGGGGTCACTCTAAGAGACTTCCAAAGCCTAAATCGAGAGCTTCTAAAGGGCTTTCTCGGTTATCCGGTCTGACGTGGATCGTCTGCCCGGGTCATGCGAGAGTCTCCAATGAGAAAGCGGGCAAGCTGGCAGGCACGGCATCAGTTCAGGGACACCGTAATGATGGAGATTGTCGCAGCCACATTGAGCAGGTTGCGTATGGAGGATGACATCAGGTTGAACGAGAATAATCACATCAGGAGGATGATCGAGTCGGAGGAAAAGAAGGGAAGTGAACGTCTTTCCGAAAGAAGAGGTTTAGCGCGGATTAGCATTACCTGCAAAGAGCGTGAGACTGGCTCCATCAGCCGGCGCACACTTCAGTCGGTGTTGGAACGGAAGGCGGAGCACGCATGGGAATGCTAGGAGCGCAGGGATGCCAGTCTTTGGTTACAAATATCCACGTATCCTCTATTCCCGCCAGCTTCCCTTCCTTGTATGACTTTGTTCTCCACGAACTCTCCCCCACGCATCTCTAGGCCGTGGTGTTTAAACCAGGATGTTTATTTTGTAGAATGTTCCAGATTGTAAACCATATCACCACGATATCGGCCGAAAAGAGAACGTTTTTTTCTTTTAGCCCTACAACAGCATGGAATATCGGACAGGAAATACCCAGCGTAGAAAACGTATCACGACACCTTCAGCTGTAAACAGTTCGTAGTTTTTAAATGAAGGAGGAACATAGAGGAAGCGGGAAGACAGAGTGTTGAATCCCGACCAAACCCTGGTGCTATATTGACGACCTTTGCTGATATCTTGACTACCCTTTGCTGTTATACCGCATACTCTTACTGATATATTCATTACCCTTGCTGCTATCTCGACTGCTCGTGCTGATATATTGACTACGCTTGCTGCTCTCTTGACTACCCTTGCAGCTGTCTCGACTGCTCTTAGAGACATATTTTGATTATCCTTGTTGCTGTCTTGACAACACTTGCTGCTACCTTAACTGCCCGTGCTGCTAACTTGTTTAAACTCGCTGCTATCTTGACTAACGTTGTTGCTGTATTGTCTACCATTCTTGTTATCTTGACTACACTTTCTGCTACCTTAACTACCCGTGCTGCTATCTTGACTACACTTTCTGCTACCTTAACTACCCGTGCTGCTATCTTGACTACACTTGTTGCTATGTTGGCTCTGCTTGTTTTGTTTTTCCTTGACTATTTTCGATTACTTCCTGGCTGCTTTAATTGTCCTACTTGACTACTCTTGCTGTCCTACTGACTACTCTTGCTGTCCTACTGACTACTCTTGCTGTCCTACTGACTACTTTTGCTGTCGTACTGACTGTTCTTGCTGTCCTACTGACTACTCTTGCTGTCCCACTGACTACTTTTGCTGTCGTACTGACTGTTCTTGCTGTCCCACTGACTACTCTTGCTGTCCCACTGACTACTCTTGCTGTCACACTGACTACTCTTGCTGTCCCACTGATCACTCTTGTTGCCATCTGATTACTTAATTTGCCCTGTTGATAATGTTTGCTGCCCTCATCGATCAATCTTGCTGCACCACCGATCAATCTTGCTGCCCCACTGATTTCTCTAGCCACACCTCTGACTTGTCCTGTATTCACCAGCCATTTTCACGGCCAACCTTCCGCACTTGGCCCCAATACATCATCCACTTATACCTTCTCCTTCGCCAGGCGCTATCAATGCCAAACCCAGGACATGCATCACTGACATCACAGTCGATTTACTCCACCAGGTTCTGTTCTTAACGCGATTAGGAACTTTCTTATCACAAGACAACATAAAAGGAACTTTAAAAAACCATTATCAGCCATTTCTGTTCCCTAATCGCGATGTAAGAGCTGGCGGTGGAAATATAATATCAGCTTCTGAAATATGTAGGACCGCAATGAGGCTGAAAATGAGTTTGTGGTATGCTGACTGAGTCAGAAATTCTCCACAAACTGGGAGATATTGATAGGTAAACAAACAGGTAGTCGAAATGATAAGTCATCCAAATGTATGTTAGATGTAGATACATGGATAGACAGAAGAAGGTTACAGATAGGTAGAAGGGTACACAAACAGGTAAGATACGCAGACAGATTAAAGGCCAACAGATGAAAAGACAGACAGTGAGACAGACGAAGGGATAGAAGATAGACAGATAGACGGACGAAGGGATAGAAGATAAACAGATAGACGGACGAAGGGATAGAAGATAGACAGATAGACGGACGAAGGGATAGAAGACAGACAGATAGACGGACGAAGGGATAGAAGACAGACAGACAGGAATGCAGGTAAGCAGACAGACGGACAGATAGATAGATAGATAGATAGATAGATAGATAGATAGATAGATAGATAGATAGATAGATAGATAGATAGATAACACAACGGCAGACAAACTTAAGTTTAAAAAAAACACAAACGTGCCAGCCATTTTTATGACACGGTAAAAGAATACTAGCATTCAAGCTGCAAACACGCAGTGAATTACTTGGAAACGTGAAGTAAATTACTCGTAAACATGAAGTGAATTACTTGTAAACGTGAAGTGAATTATTTGGAAACATGAAGTGAATTACTTGTAAACGTGAAGTGAATTATTTGGAAACATGAAGTGAATTACTTGGAAACGTGAAGTGGATTACATGGAAAAATGAAGTGAATTGCTTGAGAACATGAACTGAATTGCTGAGGCACTAACTTGGAAGTGAGCAGTAGAAAAGCCGGGCTGAATTTGAGTAAAACTTGATGTATTGTTAAAGAAATTGATCAGACGAGGACGTAGGACGTACACTCTTATCGGAGTTGTTGCTCTCAAGTCACTGAACATTCTTCTCATCCGCCAGAGGGTAAATATGATGACGACGGATAATGCTGACATTAATGATGATGATGATGATGACGATGATGATGATGATGATGTCATGGATTTTCTCTTATCGCTGCCCTCCTCCTTTAAGGTTACCTTACTAAGTAGCGCAAAACCCAGCTGCCTATCTATGCTGTCATTGCGACTTCTACCTCTTTCAGAAGTCTGCCGTGACAGAGGTTGATTCTCCCACGATGCACTCAGTAAAACAGACTTCATATCAGTGGGCAACTAAAGCACAGAAATATACGAGGGTAAATATACATCTATCTGTGACAACATAACTGTACGTATATTTATGTCACTGTCCAACCACTTTACCAGAATCTTTGTGCTGGTGGTTTGCAGACTTCACTTTATTTTTTTAAAATTATCTACAGTTATCATAAATTTTAACAAAAATCTTCTTCTTGTTCTTCTTCCTCTTCCTCTTTCTTCTTCTTCTTCTTCTTCTTCTTCTTCTTCTTCTTCTTGAGCAGATTCCGAATTCAGATGCTTTCCGAGCCAGTGTTGACATCGCTGCAGACAAGACAGGCCTCTATTCCTCTGTTTTTGATATGTTCTTGATATGTTCTTGTCAATTGTAGATTCCAGAAGCGCGTATATCTTCTTCTAGGTTGTCCTGCTCTAGTTGTCTAAGTCTCCCTCTTGGTCTGCCCCCTTCCATCTATTCAGTATAGGCCATGTTTGTTTATCTATCCTCCTCAATTCCCTCTAAATGTCTTAGGCATCTCAATCTGTTGTTTTTCATAATGGCTATTATAAGCGGAGAGTTAAACAGTGTTTATATTTCTTTGTTGCTTCTTTTCTTCTTTATTGTTGTGTTCATGAATTCTTTTCCGGATTCTGTTCTCTAATGTTTGTGTTTGGTTTTCATTGGGTTTAGCTGTACTCCAGGTGTTTTGTTTCTAGGTATAGAATTCTGAATATTAATTCTTTTTCCAGAGCAACGTGATGGACCTCCAAACGGAGTTTTGTAGGGTTCCTCCTTCCCTCCTTCTCTCTATCTCTATCTATCTCTCTTTCTATCTCTCTATCTTTCTATTTCTCTCTCTTTCTGTCTCTCCCTCTTTCTATCTCTCTCTCTTTTTCTATCTAACTTTCTATCTCTCTCTATCTCTCTCTCTCTCCATCTCTCTCTCTTTTTCTATCTCTCTCTTTTTATATCTAACTTTCTATCTCCCTCTATATCTCTCTCTATCTCTCTCTCCCTCTATCTCACACACACATCTAATGACTCCCTATTCTGTTACCCTAAGCTCCCGATCTCTCCTTAAAACAAAGGGTGGGGATGGGGAAGTCAGCCAAATCCCTCTCACTCCCTTTAAAACAGGGGAAACAATCCCCGCTCCCCAGAGCATCGCACCGGATCTGACCATCTCTAACTGAGCCTTGTAAGAATATCTGCAAAACTCGGAGAAAGTTTGCAATAATTTGACAAAACTATCAATGATTTTTTTTTAAAACACTGGGAACAAATTTGTATTAATTTTCTTTTTTTTTACGGTTTGGATAATGTTTACATTTTTTTCCCTATAAAAATGAAAATGTTTACATTTTTTTCCTATATAAATGAAAATTTTTACATTATTTTTTTACTTATAAGAATGACAATTTTTACATTATTTTTTTGCCTATAAGAATAACAATTTTTTACATTTTTTCCTATAAAAATGAAAATTTTTACATTATTTTTTTACTTATAAGAATAACCATTTTTACATTTTTTTCTTTTTTTTTTTTGCCTATAAGAATGACATCTTTACATCTTTTTTTTTGTACAGAGAAAAGGACATTAAAAATAGCATTGGGATGGACATCACAGGGGAACAGGAGTAAGAGCTGACTAAAGGAGGCATGGAGGAGAACAGCAGAGAGGATGTTGAGCAATAGAGGGCTCACCTGGGCAAGAGCGGAAACAAAGACGAAGGACAGGCGTTTGTGGAAAACCCCTGAGGATGCCCAATCTGCCTTGGGCACCCAAAGGCTCACAGAGAGAGAGAGAGAGAGAGAGAGAGAGAGAAGAGAGAGAGAAGGGACAGAGAGAGAAGAGACAGAGAGAGAGAGAAGGGAGAGAGAGAAGGGACAGAGAGAGAAGGGACAGAGAGAGAAGAGAGAGAAGGGAGAGAGAGAAGAGACAGAGAGAGAGAGAGAGAGAGAGCTAACATGATGAAGAGTTATCCACGAGTTATCCATGTGGGAGAAGACGCTATCCGATTAGGCAGTGGCCGAGCTTTAGCTGATATGCCAGGGTCAAAGTTAGCGAAGAGGCCCTGACCCATCCCCCTCTCTTGGTCCCCCCCCCCCCCAATAACAGGCCTAGCCTGACTAACTGGGGGTAGGGATCGCCATAGTCCCCCACGGTGGTGGACTCAACTAAAGAAGCATTGCAAACCCCCCTCCCCTCCCCCAGCTTTTTAGCTGTACTCCCAGACTAAAAAAAACAAAAACAAACAGTATCACAACCCGCTCCCACTCTTATACGACGCTGTGCCTCAACACCTCCACAGCATCGGCCGCAGAGAACACCAGCTCGTAGTTCCAGTGACACGTCAGACAAGACAAGACATCAAGTTATCTACAGATAAAAAAATGATACTTAAAACTGCTTAATTTTTCTCACAAATAGAAAAAAAAAACAACCTATCCTTCGGCTGCTTTTTTCACATATGATTACAGGAACCAAACATTACATTTTACAACTGAGCATTACTTTCTGTATCTGATGAGGCCAGCACAAATGTTGCCATAATTTGAATATTTCAGGCAAGATATAAGTAGCATTGACACCAGATACATTGTAAAGGGGGGGGGGGGGGAAGGGGGCATTAAACAAGTTTTAAGAAGCTTGAGGACATGTATCGTGTAATGGTTGATATTAAAACGTATTTTAACCTCCAAGCTGTAACCTTCAAAACATGATGGGACAAGAAATGAAAATATGATTTTTAATCGAGCTATTTACTTTGCTAAAATGTTTTTAAAAGGCATTTTTCCTTAAGAATAACGTCAAAAGTTTTGTTTTTTTTAAATTTTATACGCGACTAAAAAAAATAAACAATGCTACAGAAGTGTTTATTACTACCGAAAACCCAATGACAGTTTTTTTTTAAAACTTTGCTCAGTACAGAAGTCATTTTAAGCTCACGTTTTGGCAGTGAAGAGACGTGCGTACATGTTTAACATTGTCAGTTATGGGATCTATAAAATATAATTTGTGGAATATATACTTATATCCAAAATGGAATTATTGATACTAATAGATAACATTTCCTTTATTCTATATTGTTATTTTTACGTTATTTATTATTATTGTTCTTCGTCAAACATTGGTTGTTGTGAGGTAAATTCGCTTGCTACACTTCTTTCTCTCAGGCACGCGTGGTTGCAGTAACGACGCATACAACATCGTGGTCACCAGGTAAATCATAATCGTTTATTTAAACCCGGGCTGACGGGCGCTCGAGTACATTATTCCACATGGCAGGCTGCTTGTTGATCCGTTCCTTAGCTGACAGAAGAATGCAAATGAAAAGCAATAACACATTGACTACAGCTTGCAGTGAAGACAGCAGACTCTGAATGACTCCACAACGCTGAGCTCTGACTCAGACAGGCTGTCCATGACTCCCATTGAAATTCTCCAGTTTCGTGTACAACGTTTCTTGTTCGGTCCCTGATGTAAAGCTGACCAGCGTCGTTTCTGACCGGTTACCCTTTCCCTAGTCGAGTCCCACCGTTTCTGGTCGGAAAGTAGCCAATTAAATGCCTTGTTTGAACTGTGACCGTCCCACATGAGGTAATACTGGGTAATTTTAAACTCCCCTAGTTGTGGATGTCTGTTCAATTTGACATCAAAAGACTCTGATTTCCTGAAGTAAGAGAACAAATATTGTAGTATTAAACCTCGAAAAAATCTGATTTCCTGACTCCATCTTAACACTCTGTCGTGCTCGTCAAACCCCAGGACAAATTTATTTAAGCACATCTGACATCACATGGTTCGGTTACACACATACTGTGACACAGTGGAGCTTATAAATGTGTCAGACTTGTAACCTACGGAAAGTGAATTCAATTTTATCATTAGATACAGCTTATGCATCTGTGTGTAACACTAGCCTAACGTAAGTTTCACAACTGTTATATTTTTGTAAAACGCTAAACTAATGTAAGTCTCACAGTTTCTGTATCTTTGTATAACGCTAGACTAAGTCTCACAGCTCCTATATCTTTGTGTAACGCTAAACTAACGTAAGTCTCACAGCTTGTACAGCTCTGTGTAACACTAGCTTAATGTAAGTGTCATATTTTTATTTCTTTTCCCCTCATATTTGGAACGGATACAGCTAATGTGCGTTAGATTATACCAGAAATTAAACAAGTTGGCGCGAACGTTCGTATACAAACTGGGAACAGACCTCTACGTCAGTCCTGCGCATCATTCACTGGAATATGTTTATTTCCAACAGTCTGATGGTGGAGCTTATACAGAAGCCGGAGATTTTCACACTTCCCTGAGTGAGTACTGTTTCATCATCTTGTGGATACACCGAAATATTAAAAAAAAAAATGAAACCATGACATCATCATCATCATCATCATCATCAATAATAAGAAACGGATCCACCCCCTTACATAATATGTAAGGTAATTAATTGCTGTGTTTTGCTTCGCGCAGCCATGGAATTTGCTTACCGGAATTACAGTCCGAAAACATTTTTTTTAAACGAATAAATAAAGTCTAAAGATAAATTCATGGAGAAAAAAAATAGATCATTCAATCAACGGCAGAATGTAGATAGTTGAGATCTTGTGCTTCGTATAAGGATGTTCACACATTTATTATGAACAATTTCCGACTTAAAAAGTATCAAATGTAGAAACGGGACTCGATACATTTTTCGCTGCCTACGATCGCATTTAACACGTGTACGCGAGTTATATTTTTTCTTGTACACATTTTGTACACACAACTGAAAATATACATCTAAAATGTGCTGGGGGGGGGGGGGGATGTTATCCCTTAAGAAGTTCACACTAAAACTATACGTATATTGATGATAGCACCTTGTGCCACGCTGGCTTGAAAAAAAATATGATGAAATAACGTTCAAACTCCGTGTCTGAACATAAACCACATTTAAAAAAGCACATATTTTGTTGATTTTCACGGGAATGTGAATTGAAAAGATAAACAAATTTATGCAAACGTACAAAATCCAAAAGAAGGAAAACAGAACGGTGTTGAGAGAAGTGTGAGCTCTGATTGTGACCAAGTGGCGCACGTGGGGGTGAGCTGTCTGACATTCCCCCCACACACACATACACACACTCACCCACATACACGTGTGACGACGGTAGTCGGGTCTCGGCAGGGAGGCTGGCGGGCTGCACGCGGGGATGCGGTCCACGTTTCTGTCTTTATTTTATTGTTAGAACCAGGGGAGGCCGACTGGGAAGCAAGTCTAATAACGTACTGTAAACCATCTGATGGTTTGAGGTGGGTAAACCGACAATAGTTCTTACACTTCTTCTTCTTTATTCTTCCTCCTCCTCCGTATTCCTTCTTTCTCCTTCTTCTTTGTACTCCATCTCCTCCTCCTCTTCTATTCCCTAGTCTCTTCTTCCTTCCTCTCCTTCTTCTTCCCTCAGTGTTCCTCCTTTTTCTTCGATTCCTTTACTTTCTTTTTCTCTTCCACCTACCCTCATTCCTGTTATTTCTTCCTCTTCTCATCGCTTTTCTTCTATGCCTACTACTCTTCTTTCTACTTCAATACTCAGTCTATTTCTTCTTGTCCTCATCTCTTCCTCCTACTTTAATACTCTGCATATTTCTTCTTGTCCTCATCTCTTCCTCCTACTTTAATACCCCGTCTGTTTCTCCATGTCCTCATCTTTTCCTTCTACTTTATACTCTGCCTATTTCTTCTAGTCCTCATCTCTTCCTCCTACTTTATACTCTGCCTATTTCTTCTAGTCCTCATCTCTTCCTCCTACTTTAATACTCTGCCTATTTCTTCTTGTCCTCATCTCTTCCTCCTACTTTATACTCTGCCTATTTCTTCTTGTCCTCATCTCTTCCTCCTACTTTATACTCTGCCTATTTCTTCTTGTCCTCATCTCTTCCTCCTACTTTATACTCTGCCTATTTCTTCTTGTCCTCATCTCTTCCTCCTACTTTATACTCTGCCTATTTCTTTTTGTCCTCATTGCTTCCTCCTGCTTTAATACTCCATCTGTTTCTCCATGTCCTCATCTCTTCCTCCTGCTTTTATACTCTATCTGTTTCTCCATGTCCTCATCTCTTCCTCCTGCTTTTATACTCTATCTGTTTCTCCATGTCCTCATCTCTTCCTCCTGCTTTTATACTCTATCTGTTTCTCCATGTCCTCATCTCTTCCTCCTGCTTTTATACTCTATCTGTTTCTCCATGTCCTCATCTCTTCCTCCTGCTTTTATACTCTATCTGTTTCTCCATGTCCTCATCTCTTCCTCCTGCTTTAATACTCCATCTGTTTTTCCATGTCCTCATCTTTTTCTCCTACTTTAATACTCTGCCTATTTCTTCTAGTCCTCATCTCTTCCTCCTGCTTTAATACTCCATCTGTTTCTCCATGTCCTCATCTCTTCCTCCTGCTTTTATTCTCTATCTGTTTCTCCATGTCCTCATCTCTTCCTCCTGCTTTTATACTCTATCTGTTTCTCCATGTCCTCATCTCTTCCTCCTGCTTTAATACTCCATCTTTTTCTCCTACTTTAATACTCTGCCTATTTCTTCTAGTCCTCATCTCTTCCTCCTCATTTAATACTCTCCCCCCCCCCCCCGTTTATTGTAGCTCTTATGGTCTTACAGTACTGCTGTGAGGCAGACAAGACGTCAGATGCTGGAATATTCTAGAGCATAGTTTTGCTGATTATTTTCTCATGGCTGATTCCACCGTTATCAGCCATAGTGACATTTAGCCATGTTCTGGGCGGTAAATGGTAAAGTATCTTCTGGAAATATACCGAGAAACCCAAATGTCATGATAATTTTGAGAAGACCGTCTTGGAAGGATACATAACGGGAAAAAGAAAGAGAGGAAGACCAAGGCGATGATGGCTTCGAGACATCGTTGATAATCTGCAAATGGATGCATCAGCAGCAGGCCATCTTGCTTACAACGGAGAGAGATACAGGAGAGCTGTTGGGGAGGCAAAGTTCCGTAAGGGACATGCAAATGACTGCCTGACCGAGCGGCAAAGTTTAGCCTCTCTCTGCCCGTGACTTCTCTTGTCACGTTTAGCCCTTATTTCCTCTCGAAACAACCCAGCACCCAGAAGCTGGGACGTGTCCCACGTCTTTTGCCATTTCTGGATTAAAGACCTGGACAAGGTGACAGAAGCCCTGGACAAGGTGACAGAAGCCCTGGACAAGGTGACGGAAGCCCTGGACAAGGTGACAGAAGCCCTAGACAAGGTGACGGAAGCCCTGGACATGGTGACAGAAGCCCTAGACAAGGTGACGGAAGCCCTGGACAAGGTGACAGAAGCCCTAGACAAGGTGACGGAAGCCCTGGACAAGGTGACAGAAGCCCTAGACAAGGTGACGGAAGCCATGGACAAGGTGACAGAAGCCCTAGACAAGGTGACGGAAGCCCTGGACAAGGTGACAGAAGCCCTAGACAAGGTGACGGAAGCCCTGGACATGGTGACAGAAGCCCTGGATAAGGTGACAGAAGCCCTGGACAAGGTGACAGAAGACCTATCACTAGCAAGCACAATATCCAGTAAAGCAGTCGTACAGTGTCTACCCGCCCATTGCAAAATCCAAGGAAATGAAGAGGCAAATATACTGGCAAAAGAGGGAGGAAGAATGCAACAGAAATGAAATATAAACACAACAGAAATGAAATATAAACAATGTGAGTCATATGTAAAGACACTTGGAGAAAACATCTCAAAGCAAAAGCAAATGATGAATGTTATACGTTCTCAAGAAATGAGCAAGTGATAATCTTTTGATTAAGAACACAGGACATTGTAGGCTGAGACACCGCCTATACCAGAAGCTGAGATACCGCCTATACCAGAAGCTGAGATACTATCTATACCAGAAGCTGAGTTACCGACTATACCAGAAGCTGAGATACTATCTATACCAGAAGCTGAGACACTATCTATACCAGAAGCTGAGATACTATCTATACCAGAAGCTGAGACACTATCTATACCAGAAGCTGAGATACTATCTATACCAGAAGCTGAGACACTATCTATACCAGAAGCTGAGACACTATCTATACCAGAAGCTGAGATACTATCTATACCAGAAGCTGAGACACTATCTATACCAGAAGCTGAGATACCATCTATACCAGAAACTGAGATACTATCTATACCAGAAGCTGAAATACTATCTATACCAGAAGCTGAGACACTATCTATACCAGAAACTGAGACACTATCTATACCAGAAGCTGAGATACTATCTATACCAGAAGCTGAAATACTATCTATACCAGAAGCTGAGTTACCGACTATACCAGAAGCTGAGATACTATCTATACCAGAAGCTGAGACAACATCTATACCAGAAGCTGAGACAATATCTATACCAGAAGCTGAGATACTATCTATACCAGAAGCTGAGACACTATCTATACCAGAAGCTGAGATACTATCTATACCAGAAGCTGAGACACTATCTATACCAGAAGCTGAGACACTATCTATACCAGAAGCTGAGATACTATCTATACCAGAAGCTGAAATACTATCTATACCAGAAGCTGAGATACCATCTATACCAGAAGCTGAGATACTATCTATACCAGAAGCTGAGATACTATCTATACCAGAAGCTGAGATACTATCTATACCAGAAGCTGAAATACTATCTATACCAAAAGCTGAGACACTATCTATACCAGAAACTGAGACACTATCTATACCAGAAGCTGAGACACTATCTATACCAGAAGCTGAAATACTATCTATACCAGAAACTGAGATACTATCTATACCAGAAGCTGAAATACTATCTGTACCAGAAGCTGAGACACTATCTATACCAGAAGCTGAGACACTATCTATACCAGAAGCTGAGACACTATCTATACCAGAAGCTGAGACACTATCTATACCAGAAGCTGAGACACTATCTATACCAGAAGCTGAGACACCATCCACACCGGAAGCTGAAAATTGGCCCAACAGATTCTATGTGCCTGCAGCAACCAACAACAGACACCACATCGCATCCTCCAGATTTGCCAGCTACACCACCCACTCAGACAAAAGACCCGGCCAGACCCCAGCCCCCTACAAGAGAAGCTCCACGGTGCTGCTAAGAACCTGAGACGAACTGTCACATCTGTGAGAGGTTGATGTCCAGTAGTATAGACTGTATTACTTTCAGTTTTAACAATACTGTATAACGTTTTATTTATTTTTTAAAAATTAAAAAAAATCTCAAGATAACAGAAAGCAAGCTACGTTGAGATAGGATGCTGTGTATCTTAATGACTTGAAACAGTTCCCTGCGGTCTGTTCTTGTATGCAAACAGTTCCCTGCGGTCTGTTCTTGTATGCAAACAGTTCCCTGCGGTCTGTTCTTGTGTGCAAACAGTTCCCTGCGGTCCGTTCTTGTATGTAAACAGTTCCCTGCGGTCTGTTAGTGTATTCAAACATTTTCTTGTAATCAAACAGTTTCCTGCAGTCTGTTCTTGCATTCAAACAGTTAACTGGAGAAAAACCTTTCGGGAATATATTTGACAAACATGTTCCTATTAAAGAGGTGAGAGTTAAACATCAAGTGAAGTCCCCCTTGATAACACCTGAGATATTGCAAGTTATGAGGGAAAGGAATCAGGCCCACAAAAATAAGGAATTCACTAGCAACTGATTACTTAAAAATAGAGTTCAATACTTAATTAGGCTGGGTGTCTGAGTGGCGAAGTGGTTAGTGTACTGGTCTCTCATGGCGAAGGTCGGGGGTTCGAATCCGGCCAGAGGCGGCCCAGTCACCCAGCTGTAGAAATGGGTACCCGACTTCTTCTGGAGTTGGGGAAGGAAAGACAGCCAGGCGTGATACTGACCATATCACCCTCTAGTGTGCTGACAGGTCAAGGAAAATATGGGCACTAACACCATAAACTTATGTGCCTCTAAGGCATGACAGGATTACCGTTACTTTTTTTTTTACTTAATTAAGCAAGAAAAGAGAAATTATTTAAGGAACCAAGTTCAGAATAAATCAGACAGTATGTCTGTCTGGAAAGCAGTTAACATTCTTGCAAACAAGAGAAAGCAGTCTGACTTGCAGAGTTACAATCATGTTACTCCTTGTTCAGCAATCAATTCAGAGAAGATGTCAGTATCTTAAAATCTTCACTACCGACCCCTACTTGTGACGTAAGCGAATTAAATAAATTTATAGGTAGCAAATGTGCTAATCTAAGGCAGCCCAGTGTTCCTTTCGTGTCAGTTATTGAAGTTTACAATTATCTGTCATCTTTAAAGAACAACAACACAGCAGGACTTGATGAAATCAGCAACAAGATATTACACTACTCAGCCCCACTAACTACAGATACACTAACGTATATTTACAATCAGTGCATTGCACATTGTCATTTTCCTCAGGCTTTTAAAGTTGCAAAAATATATCCCCTTTTTAAATCTGGTTCGGAGAAAAATCCCTCAAGCTATAGGCCAACTTCCATTCTATCAACTTTGTCTAAACCCCTAGAAAAACACATACAAAAAACAACCTTACAACACATGCAAGAAAATGATTTGATTGTTGACTGTCAGTCAGGTTTTTGGCCGAAATATTCCTGCCACACAGCTCTCACTAAAATGACAGAACGTTGGTTATCTAATATAAACGATGACAAATTATGTGATGCTGTCTTTGTTGACTTAAAAAAAGCATTTGACATGATTGATCATGAAATCCTAGTTAGAAAGGTTGAAAATTATAAATTACACCCTGACTTGACAAAATTTATTACATCTTTTCTTTCCAACAGACAGCAGGTAGTTTCCCTCAAAAACTCTAAGTCAGTTTCATCTGTGGTTGATAATGATGTTCCACAGGGATCTATTCTTGGTCCTCTCCTGTTTACCATCTACATCAATGATCTTCCACTTCATCTCAAAAAATCATCTTGTGACCTATTTGCTAATGATTGCACAGTTTACACTAGTGACAGTGACTGTATTAACTTTGAGTCAACTCTTCAAATTAAAATAAACAGTCTAATTAACTGGAGCAACAACAACAGAATGCTCATAAACACCAGCAAAACAAAATCCACGCTCATTACAACAAGACAGAATTTTACAATTTCACCAACAACAACACTACAGATCCACGCTGGAACTTCACAAATAGAAAATGTTAGTGAACACAAAACTCTAGGTCTCATGATTGACCATTACCTCAGCTGGAATCAACATGTAGACAATCTAACCAAAGTCATTACACAAAACGTTTACCAGTTTACTAAAATTAAACATTTTGTTGACACAGACGCCAGAAAAATATACAACATATCACAGATACAAACACACTTGGACTACTGTTCTTCAGTCTGGGATGGTTGTTCCATGTCAAACATGAAAATATTTTACTCACTTCAAAACGAACAGTAGGGCTTATAGATGACCAACATTCAGCACATATTACAAATAAAGACAAAAATATCGATATTCTACCCTTCAAGAAGAGATTTCTTTTCAACAAGGCCAAGTTAATGCTCCACCATATCTATGGTCGTTGTTCAAATCCAACCCAAAACACAGTCAACGCTTAAGCAATTGTATTCTCCCAAAACCAAGGCTTGACATGTTTTAAAAAAAAGCTTCTCTTACTCAGCTGCTTACTTTTAGAATACCCTACCAACTCATGTAAAACTTATTAGTAATATTCGTTCTTTTAACTTCAAACTTTGTCAATATTTGTTTGATATGGACTATATGGCTACCCAAGCATACTTTAAAGTGGTTTAAAGTATGGCTTGATTGTTGTAATTTTTTTTTACTGCTTTTCTATAAATTTGTTAGTTTTGAATGCAGGTTTATTTCATGCTGTTGCATAAATCAGAGTGTGGAGTGTATGGACAAGAGATACATTTATTATTTATTTATGTAATCATTTAATTGTGTCTTCATGATTATTAATGCTCATTAACAAATGTTGAATGACTGTGACTGAGTGAAAGCTGTATGATGAAGGGCAGAATGTTAGACGAGCCTGCGTTCCAATTCTTAACATTTTGAAAATAAAGTATGTTCGTAATTTCCCTGCAGTCTGTTCTTGTATCCAAACAGTTCCCTGCAGTCTGTTCTTGTATCCAAACAGTTCCCTGCAGTCTGTTCTTGTATCCAAACAGTTCCCTGCAGTCTGTTCTTGTATCCAAACAGTTCCCTGCAGCTGTTCTTGTATCCAAACAGTTCCCTGCAGCTGTTATTGTATCCAAACAGTTCCCTGCAGCCTGTTCTTGTATCCAAACAGTTCCCTGCAGCTGTTCTTGTATCCAAACAGTTCCCTGCAGGCTGTTCTTGTATCCAAACAGTTCCCTGCAGTCTGTTCTTGTATCAAAACAGTTCCCTGCAGCTGTTCTTGTATCCAAACAGTTCCCTGCAGCTGTTCTTGTATCAAAACAGTTCCCTGCAGCTGTTCTTGTATCCAAACAGTTCCCTGCAGCTGTTCTTGTATCCAAACAGTTCCCTGCAGCTGTTCTTTCCAACAGACAGCAGGTAGTTTCCCTCAAAAACTCTAAGTCAGTTTCATCTGTGGTTGATAATGATGTTCCACAGGGATCTATTCTTGGTCCTCTCCTGTTTACCATCTACATCAATGATCTTCCACTTCATCTCAAAAAATCATCTTGTGACCTATTTGCTAATGATTGCACAGTTTACACTAGTGACAGTGACTGTATTAACTTTGAGTCAACTCTTCAAATTAAAATAAACAGTCTAATTAACTGGAGCAACAACAACAGCTCATAAACACCAGCAAAACAAAATCCACGCTCATTACAACAGACAGAATTTTACAATTTCACCAACAACAACACTACAGATCCACGCTGGAACTTCACAAATAGAAAATGTTAGTGAACACAAAACTCTAGGTCTCATGATTGACCATTACCTCAGCTGGAATCAACATGTAGACAATCTAACCAAAGTCATTACACAAAACGTTTACCAGTTTACTAAAATTAAACATTTGTTGACACAGACGCCAGAAAAATATACAACATATCACAGATACACACTTGGACTACTGTTCTTCAGTCTGGGATGGTTGTTCCATGTCAAACATGAAAATATTTTACTCACTTCAAAACGAACAGTAGGGCTTATAGATGACCAACATTCAGCACATATTACAAATAAAGACAAAAATATCGATATTCTACCCTTCAAGAAGAGATTTCTTTTCAACAAGGCCAAGTTAATGCTCCACCATATCTATGGTCGTTGTTCAAATCCAACCCAAAACACAGTCAACGCTTAAGCAATTGTATTCTCCCAAAACCAAGGCTTGACATGTTTTAAAAAAAAGCTTCTCTTACTCAGCTGCTTACTTTTAGAATACCCTACCAACTCATGTAAAACTTATTAGTAATATTCGTTCTTTTAACTTCAAACTTTGTCAATATTGTTTGATATGGACTATATGGCTACCCAAGCATACTTTAAAGTGGTTTAAAGTATGGCTTGATTGTTGTAATTTTTTTTTACTGCTTTTCTATAAATTTGTTAGTTTTGAATGCAGGTTTATTTCATGCTGTTGCATAAATCAGAGTGTGGAGTGTATGGACAAGAGATACATTTATTATTTATTTATGTAATCATTTAATTGTGTCTTCATGATTATTAATGCTCATTAACAAATGTTGAATGACTGTGACTGAGTGAAAGCTGTATGATGAAGGGCAGAATGTTAGACGAGCCTGCGTTCCAATTCTTAACATTTTGAAAATAAAGTATGTTCGTAATTTCCCTGCAGTCTGTTCTTGTATCCAAACAGTTCCCTGCAGTCTGTTCTTGTATCCAAACAGTTCCCTGCAGTCTGTTCTTGTATCCAAACAGTTCCCTGCAGTCTGTTCTTGTATCCAAACAGTTCCCTGCAGCTGTTCTTGTATCCAAACAGTTCCCTGCAGCTGTTATTGTATCCAAACAGTTCCCTGCAGCCTGTTCTTGTATCCAAACAGTTCCCTGCAGCTGTTCTTGTATCCAAACAGTTCCCTGCAGCTGTTCTTGTATCCAAACAGTTCCCTGCAGCTGTTCTTGTATCCAAACAGTTCCCTGCAGGCTGTTCTTGTATCCAAACAGTTCCCTGCAGTCTGTTCTTGTATCAAAACAGTTCCCTGCAGCTGTTCTTGTATCCAAACAGTTCCCTGCAGCTGTTCTTGTATCAAAACAGTTCCCTGCAGCCTGTTCTTGTATCCAAACAGTTCCCTGCAGCTGTTCTTGTATCAAAACAGTTCCCTGCAGCTGTTCTTGTATCCAAACAGTTCCCTGCAGCTGTTCTTGTATCCAAACAGTTCCCTGCAGCTGTTCTTGTATCCAAACAGTTCCCTGCAGCTGTTCTTGTATCCAAACAGTTCCCTGCAGGCTGTTCTTGTATCCAAACAGTTCCCTGCAGTCTGTTCTTGTATCAAAACAGTTCCCTGCAGCTGTTCTTGTATCCAAACAGTTCCCTGCAACTGTTCTTGTATCCAGACAGTTCCCTGCAGCTGTTCTTGTATCCAAACAGTTCCCTGCAGTCTGTTCTTGTATCCAAACAGTTCCCTGCAGTCTGTTCTTGTATCCAAACAGTTCCCTGCAGTCTGTTCTTGAAGGAATGTCAAATCTATGGAGCAGTTTCCAACGTTTTCCACAACATTGACCTCAATCGCTTTGAGAAACAGTCAGCATTTTCCAGTTGTCTTTGCTGGTTTAGGGTCTTGAGTCACGTGCCACTGCTGGTTTATGGTGTTGAGTCACGTGCCACTGCTGGTTTAGGGTTTTGAGTCACGTGCCACCGTTGGTTTTGAGTCGTGAGTTACGTGCCACTGCTGGTTTAGGGTCGCAAATCACGTGCCATTACTGGTTTACGACATAAAAGAGATAACGACTTTGGTAAGACAGGTTATAGGAATAAAGGTACATGGAATTATATGGTTCAGTTTTACAGAAAGGACCATGGACCTCTGACTACCTTCAGTACTTGTTTAAGGTAATGACTTACGTGTCATTGCTGATTTAGGGTCATGAATCAAGTGTCATTGCTGATTTAGGGTCATGAATCAAGTGTCACTGCTGATTTAGGGTCATGAATCAAGTGTCACTGCTGATTTAGGGTCATGAATCAAGTGTCACTGCTGATTTAGGGTCATGAATCAAGTGTCACTGCTGATTTAGGGTCATGAATCAAGTGTCACTGCTGATTTAGGGTCATGAATCAAGTGTCACTGCTGATTTAGGGTCATGAATCAAGTGTCACTGCTGATTTAGGGTCATGAATCAAGTGTCATTGCCGATTTAGGTCGAGCAAAAAAAAAAATTGGGAACTATTCTTATAAAAGATAGGTCAGACATTAAGTGCAGTTCACCACTACAACATGTTACAACATAAATAGACATATTCACCATCACTATAAAATACTAACAGAATACAAATTAGTAGAGTAACTGTGCCAAAATTAATCACAAAATATAAATCGTAATATATTAAGTCATCATATTGTCACTTTTCAATGACGTGCAAAAATGTACATACACACATGCATGCGTACATTCTGTACTCGCTAAATGATGATGTTGCGTGCTTGCTTATCTAATTCTCTCGTCTGGTTGTGAATTTTTAGTGTTTGTAGAGCAGAAAATATGTGTAAATTAAATATACGAGAGCAAGTCAATAAATAAGTCGCAAATCATGACAGACTGAAGACAGATGAACATTGGGTCCGCACTTTTTGGTGGTTTGTAGCAGCATCAGCGTGGAGGGAAATCAGAACCAAAGCTGTATCCCAGCATGCCACGGTTATTTGTTGGCGACCATTTCAATATGGCGGGTGTGTTAGATGCGTGTACTTGAGAAGATTAGCGCGGAGTTTGGTTTGTGCGTTTTCTGTGAGTCATGTGCGTTTTCTGTGAGTCATGTGCGTTTTCTGTGGGCTATGTGCGTTTTCTGTGGGCTATGTGCGTTTTCTGTGAGTCATGTGCGTTTTCTGTGAGTCATGTGCGTTTTCTGTGAGTCATGTGCGTTTTCTGTGAGTCATGTGCGTTCCCTGCAGCCTGTTCTTGTATCCAAACAGTTCCCTGCAGCTGTTCTTGTATCAAAACAGTTCCCTGCAGCTGTTCTTGTATCCAAACAGTTCCCTGCAGCTGTTCTTGTATCCAAACAGTTCCCTGCAGCTGTTCTTGTATCCAAACAGTTCCCTGCAGCTGTTCTTGTATCCAAACAGTTCCCTGCAGGCTGTTCTTGTATCCAAACAGTTCCCTGCAGTCTGTTCTTGTATCAAAACAGTTCCCTGCAGCTGTTCTTGTATCCAAACAGTTCCCTGCAACTGTTCTTGTATCCAGACAGTTCCCTGCAGCTGTTCTTGTATCCAAACAGTTCCCTGCAGTCTGTTCTTGTATCCAAACAGTTCCCTGCAGTCTGTTCTTGTATCCAAACAGTTCCCCTGCAGTCTGTTCTTGAAGGAATGTCAAATCTATGGAGCAGTTTCCAACGTTTTCCACAACATTGACCTCAATCGCTTTGAGAAACAGTCAGCATTTTCCAGTTGTCTTTGCTGGTTTAGGGTCTTGAGTCACGTGCCACTGCTGGTTTATGGTGTTGAGTCACGTGCCACTGCTGGTTTAGGGTTTTGAGTCACGTGCCACCGTTGGTTTTGAGTCGTGAGTTACGTGCCACTGCTGGTTTAGGGTCGCAAATCACGTGCCATTACTGGTTTACGACATAAAAGAGATAACGACTTTGGTAAGACAGGTTATAGGAATAAAGGTACATGGAATTATATGGTTCAGTTTTACAGAAAGGACCATGGACCTCTGACTACCTTCAGTACTTGTTTAAGGTAATGACTTACGTGTCATTGCTGATTTAGGGTCATGAATCAAGTGTCATTGCTGATTTAGGGTCATGAATCAAGTGTCACTGCTGATTTAGGGTCATGAATCAAGTGTCACTGCTGATTTAGGGTCATGAATCAAGTGTCACTGCTGATTTAGGGTCATGAATCAAGTGTCACTGCTGATTTAGGGTCATGAATCAAGTGTCACTGCTGATTTAGGGTCATGAATCAAGTGTCACTGCTGATTTAGGGTCATGAATCAAGTGTCACTGCTGATTTAGGGTCATGAATCAAGTGTCATTGCCGATTTAGGTCGAGCAAAAAAAAAAATTGGGAACTATTCTTATAAAAGATAGGTCAGACATTAAGTGCAGTTCACCACTACAACATGTTACAACATAAATAGACATATTCACCATCACTATAAAATACTAACAGAATACAAATTAGTAGAGTAACTGTGCCAAAATTAATCACAAAATATAAATCGTAATATATTAAGTCATCATATTGTCACTTTTCAATGACGTGCAAAAATGTACATACACACATGCATGCGTACATTCTGTACTCGCTAAATGATGATGTTGCGTGCTTGCTTATCTAATTCTCTCGTCTGGTTGTGAATTTTTAGTGTTTGTAGAGCAGAAAATATGTGTAAATTAAATATACGAGAGCAAGTCAATAAATAAGTCGCAAATCATGACAGACTGAAGACAGATGAACATTGGGTCCGCACTTTTTGGTGGTTTGTAGCAGCATCAGCGTGGAGGGAAATCAGAACCAAAGCTGTATCCCAGCATGCCACGGTTATTTGTTGGCGACCATTTCAATATGGCGGGTGTGTTAGATGCGTGTACTTGAGAAGATTAGCGCGGAGTTTGGTTTGTGCGTTTTCTGTGAGCCATGTGCGTTTTCTGTGAGTCATGTGCGTTTTCTGTGGGCTATGTGCGTTTTCTGTGGGCTATGTGCGTTTTCTGTGAGTCATGTGCGTTTTCTGTGGGCCATGTGCGTTTTCTGTGAGCTATGTGCGTTTTCTGTGAGTCATGTGCGTTTTCTGTGAGCCATGTGCGTTTTCTGTGAGTCATGTGCGTTTTCTGTGGGCTATGTGCGTTTTCTGTGAGCCATGTGCGTTTTCTGTGGGCTATGTGCGTTTTCTGTGAGCCATGTGCGTTTTCTGTGGGCTATGTGCGTTTTCTGTGAGCCATGTGCGTTTTCTGTGAGCCATGTGCGTTTTCTGTGGGCTATGTGCGTTTTCTGTGAGCCATGTGCGTTTTCTGTGAGCCATGTGCGTTTTCTGTGGGGCAAAAGGACAGAGCACAGATTATGTGGATGAAGAAATACTTGAAGTGTACAGTGACAAGTGTATGCTAAAAAAAAAAGCTGTGTATAACTGGATTCAGACATTCAGTAATGGACGAACTAGCATCACAAACAAGGAGGGTCAAGGTCGTAAAAAATGGAGGTTGTAAGCCAATTTACGATTCAGTATGTGGAAGAGATGACCCGTGCCGACCCACGCGTGTCGATAGACGACGTAGCTGTGAGAGCGAGTTGCTCTCATCTCACTGCCTACAACAACAAACATCACCGGTTAACATTCCATAAAGTCTGCGCACAATGGGCCCCACGCCAGTTGTCTGCCCAACAAAAACTGAACAGAATGGGCTTGTCCATGCAGCACCTCATGAGGTATAATGTAGAGGGGGGAGAACTTCATCTAACAAATTGTTAACAAAAATCAAAACACATTACACACTTCAGAGTTGTTCCCCGTGGGAATGCTGCATCGGTAACTCTGTCGGACGTAAGTCGACGCATGTGTTGCGTATACTGAAAAAGTCAAAGAATCCCAAAACAAGCTGTCAAGTGGAACACAACAGGCTGATGAAAAAGAGGTAGACCACGTGAAAGAGGACGTTGTTAAGAGAGGCCAAATTAGTAGGCATAAAATCCTCTGATGAGGTTGAAAGGCTCGCCGAAAACAGGAAAACTTGTCTAACTACCATGCCAGCCCTATGTGATGTTTAACGGCACAGGAAAGATGTCAGATACCGAATATTCATTCATTCATTTGCATGTCCCTTGCGGGACTTTGCCTCCCTAAGAGCACTCCTGTAAGCCTCTCGGTTGTAAGCAAGATGGCCTGCTACTGATGCATCCATTTGCAGAACATCAACGATGGCTTGCAGCCATCTTCGCCTTTGTCTTCTTCTCTTTCTTTTTCCTTTTATGTACCCTTCCAAGACGGTCTTCTCTAGATTATCATGACGTTTAATGTGTCCAAAATATTTAAGTTTTCTCTCTTTAATCCTCTTGACTAGTCAGCCTTCTTCAATATTAAGTTCGTGTAGTATGGATATATTTGTTCTTTTTTTGTGTCGATGATATTTGAAGAATTCTTCTGTAGCATTTACATTCAAAGGCATTTATGTGTTTCTCAGCTGTTTTGTTAAGTGTCCAGGTCTCACAGGCATATGTTGCAGTTGGAAATATGCATGCCCTTAAAAATTTGGAAATATGCATGCCCTTAAAAATCTTATTTTTGTACTTCTGTCTGCTCCTCTCCACAGATTCTTTATTTGTTTTACTTTCTGAAGAGCGATATATGTCCTCCTTTTAATTTCCCTCATTGTATTTTCATTATTAGTTAGTAGTGATCCAATATATTCAAAACTCTCCACTTCTTCCAGTTTTTCCTCATTGATATATATTTCAGCTGCCTTGTTGTTTTGTCAGTTGTCATCAATTTACTTTTCTTCACATTAAGATAAAGGTTTTGGTCTTCACTATTCCTATGGACTGACATAATTAGTTTTTCCATTCCTTTTTTGTGTTGTGGACAGTAATACTGTGTCGTCAGCATATCTAACCTCTGGTATTTCATAACCTCCAATTGTTATGGCATCGTGATATTCTATGTCTACATCTTCTCTAACATTCCTCATTATATTTTCAGTACACAAGTTAAATAAGTAAGGCGACGATATGCACCCCTGATAGACACAGAAAATACCGAACACTCTGTATGAATAATTTCTTGTAAGTGCTTTATTCTGTTGAAGCTTGTAACCAAAGAAGCAGAGTTCTGTAGTTACACCCAAATGTTTATGTTGTCTGACACCTGATCATGTCTTTGTTAACTGTTATTTCGTGGATATTTTTTAACGGCTGTCGGCAACTGTGGAGTTCTGTCGTAGGGGGACCTGCAGTAAAACTGTGCCAATAGTCGCTAGTGCCACTTGGGCATTCACACTTCGTTTTCTTCTGTTAGTTTTACAAATTACTCATGTGAGAGAGTAGCTACGTTTTTTTTTATTGTTTTGGTTCTCTCACAGAGTTACAAGCACAGAGAGGTTCATCCCTTTGTCTGGAGTTTCTTTCTTTCTTTCTTTCTTTCTTTCTTCTTCTGCTTTTCTTCTTCTTCTTCTTCTTCTTCTTTTAACATTTTCAGACTACTTTTGATGTAGTTGGTGGTTATCTCGAGGGAGTGGACATCCCCATACAGTTTGTTCTGGACTGGTGAAGTAGTTTGTTTGCCGTCTCTGTTGCCCACATACTGGGCACTTCTGCAGCATGTGGTCTGCTGTCATCTTATTGGTGCCACATGCACATTCATCACTTGATCCTATCTTGAGTTTGTTGTACAGATGGTGTCTTAGCCTGTTGTGCCCGATATGCAGCATTGTCTCGACCAAACTTTGACAGACAGAATCTCTATTTTCTGGACCAAACTTTGACAAAGAGATAAAAGAAAGACGATTAAAGAAAGATAAAATAAAAATTAATAACGTCAAATATAAATGTAATATTGTAACCGGAAGTGTGTCAGTACTAACAGGAGCAGTTCTGATGTATATCCAGTCATGTGACATGCCCTTCCCTGAACCTTGCCCCTCTCACAGCCTCCCTGAATGTAAGACGGTATTGTGCAAGTTGACCAGAGTCTCGCAGTGACACATTCAGACTTTTCCCTGATGTCCCAAGTCTACCTACGGCGAGGTCGTCCCTTTTCTCTCTTACCGGGCACTATGCCTTCTCCTATCAACCTCCCCAAGCTGTTGTGTCTCTTGATGTGGCCGAAGTATCTCAGATGTCTCATTTTGATGGTGTTAACGAGCCAGTTTTCTGATGCATATAGTGGTACAATGATCTGGTCAAGCAACTGAGGCAGGGGGCAGGAATCAGGGCAAAAGTGGTGGCTGTAGAGGTGGGAGCTGCAGGATTCGTGGCAGAGTCGGCATGTGACCTATGTGGGCAACTGGGCATAAAGGGACAAGCAAGAGCAAGGGCATTGAGAAGCCTTTCAGAAACAGCAGAAAAGGCCTCATGCTGGCTGTGGAGTATGCGAAACAAGCATTGGGAACATAAGTAATTTCATTTGCCTCAATCAATACCAGTCCTTCGTAGCTAAATCGCTAAAGACGCACTTCAAAAAAGTGCAGTGGCAACTGGAAGATCATGGGTTCAATCCCGGGACCGGGGAAAAAAAAAAGCAACAACTCACAAGACCTCTGGGAGTCATGACCCAGAGGGGCCCACCCCCCCACCCCCCTTAGAGTGTCAGGAGTTTAATAGGGCCGAAACACTTGTTTGAGGGGGGGGGGTTACTTCCTCTGATGATCTGAAGGAGTTGTGTTGTTGTTCCGCTCTCTAGGGTAGAGAGTTTCCTGCATATGGTACTGATTTACCAGTAGCATTCATTGTATTTATTACAACCAATCTCCGTTGCTTCTCTGAACTTAGAACACTACAGATCAACACACAGACATATCTATGTGAAAATACAGCAGTAAAATCGTTTGTTAGTGCGATCATTAGTCCTGTTTCAATTCAATGTTCAAGATATTGCCTGATCTGTTTAGCTCAAACGGCCAATACGTGAACACGAAGCATCTCCCTTCATGGGGGAGAGAGAGTATATAAGCCATTACAAGGAGTTCTGGTATCGAAAGGGCATAGGTCTAGATCAGACCGGATGTAATCTACGGACAGATCAGACTATCATGAGACCTTTAATACCGAGAGTCATCACTGTTGGCTCCTATTTCAGAGAGAGACCAGACATCAAATCGCTACAAGACAGGGGACTCGTTCAAAGGGAGATAAGCTTAGTACTTCAGGGGAAGATAATCTTGTGTATTATAGTTTTGTGTTTGTTACAGGACCGACAAACTATAGCCCTTACAAAAAATGACGGGAGGAGAAATAAAAATATGATTTTTACCACGAGTAATAACTTTTTACAGTGATATTATACTACATGTCATATACTAATGTAACACCCTCAACCCGCCCCCAAACCACACTCACGCACACACACACATTTTCGAGTTATTATTACTAACGAAATATAGTATAAGAGAATAAGCCAAACGATATGCTTGGAAGTACTCTCTTACGTCCGCTTTCCTCTCACTTGCTGATGTAGGGGAGGGGAGGGGAGGGGAGGGGGGGACTAGATTTGGGTAATATGGCGGTTTTATTTTTCTTAGGAGCCGAATCTTTTGGGTAGCCGTTTAGCAAGAGCTCACGAGGTTCGTGGAAGCGATTTCTCGGGTCCTTGATCATGGTAAATGTGAGTGGTGATTTTATATGTCAGACAAATAACAATTTTCCTATGGTCTTCCATACGCCTCGTCACAGACTTGATAATTATATTTTGGAGCCGTTATTTCAACATAAAGTCCACAGTACACACACCGACCCGCAGGGAATGATGTAAATCTAGAAACAGTAATTCAAGAAGAAAAAAGGAAATTACAGGCTTATAACAACGATATGAGAGGATACTAATATGTATATGATGTATATGTAATATGATTTTATGCGAGGATACTAATATTGTTCATCAATGTTAACAAAGAAAATCAGCACATTTAATAACTTCGCGGTGCAGAAACGCATGGCTACTGTGATTAAAATGATTGAAATATACACTTTTTCCCATCAGCAAACAATTCTGCTTGTGTCTGGAACTGGTTTAGTCTCTGTTTTATAAAGGCTGCTCCAAGTTGGCACAACTCGGTGTTAGGAATCGGTCTGTGGAAACCTGGTACCCGATTTTGCCCGAAGAAAAGAAGGAACCGGTTCTTAACTCGGTTGTTGCCCAATTCTAGCGGAGACTGTATAGCTCGACATACAAACTGTGGATATTAAATAGTTAGATACTATATTGCGTTCGGAAAATAACTGTGCACTAACCCAGTATCGATTCCGGTGTCGTAGTGATATCTTAACGACTGCGGGAGGTAGATGTGGCTAAATACCGCAGACATTAAGATATCACTACGATACTGGAATCGTTACTGGGTTAGTGCACAGTTATTTATGGAACACCCTGTACATAAAAAAAAAACAAACTGCGAAGTAATTCAGTGCGGCTGGCATTGCATCTGAAAGACAGCCGTCAGTTCCGACTGTGAGTTGAGCTGATTCGTGATCTTCCGCGCGGGTATCTGATAAAGAAGCTGTCAGTAATTTACTCCGCTTTGAGAAAACATGCTAGTCCCCACTCCGCTTGTCCAGCTGGAGTAGCACTGCAAAGTCTTAAACTAGAAGCACAGACTGGATGCAGGGGCAGGAAACTGACCGGATTCTGCCTGGAGAACCAAAGATGACAAGGAACATATACCACCTCCTCGTGATGGTCGTAGTAATCCAGTGATGCACACCTTCAGCGTGACCAGCAAAGAAGCTAAGGCTCGGCACAGTCTGAGCGGTGGTTAAATGTGCGGCGAAGCTCTGCCTTAGGTCCACCTGGGTCTTTTTGGATGTGATCCATTCCGGGTCTTAATGTGCCGCTGCAGTCCATTACGGGTCTTCATGATATCAACTATAATCCACAACACACTGTGATATCCACTGTGAATTCACGATATCCATTTTGATCTAGTCTTACAGATATCCAATTATCATCAATTACTAATCACTAAATCACCGCAGCATCGACTGCTTGCAACAGAGGCTTGCACTACGTGGGAGACTAGATTAAAATAGGGCGAGAATATACTAAATATTTTCTAGATTTAAAATGCTACATATAAAAAATACGATTTTTAAGGGCATGCATCTTTCCCATAGCAACATATGCCTGTGAGACCTGGACACTTAACAAAACAGCTGAGAAACACATATATTTGTTAGAATGTAAATGCTACAGAAGAGCTCTTCAAATATAATGAGCACAAAAAAGAACAAATATATCCATACTACAAGAACTTAATATTGAAGAAGGCTGGCTAGTAAAGAGGATTAAAGAGAGAAAACTTAAATATTTTGGACACATTAAACGTCATGATAATCTAGAGAAGACCTTATTGGAAAGGTACATAATGGGAAAAAGAAAGAGAGGATGACCAAGGCGAAGATGGCTGGAAGACATCGTTGATAATCTGCAAATGGATGCATCAGCAGCAGGCCATCTTGCTCACAACCGAGAGGCCTACAGGAGTGCTGTTATGGAGGCAAAGTTCCGCAAGAGACATGCAAATGAATGAATGACATGTCAAACGTGACTTACATTTTGTTGTATCCATAAGTAACTAGTTATAGTTGCAATTTATTAATATTGTAGTAAAATATTTAAATAGTAGTAAGTATTTTTGTAGCAATTTGTTACTGGTAGGTAGTTTCATTGGCATACCTGTAAACTGTTGCAGAGGTGTAGAGATTTGTCCTGTGTTGAGAAGTGTGGAGAGTTTATTTGTAGCAAGTCTATTTGTAGCTAGTCTGCAATGTAGAGAGTCTGTTTGTAATGAGCTTGCCTGCAGCGAGTCTGTTTGTACTATGTTTGTAGCGAGTCTGTATAGAATTTGTTTTCAGCCTGTTTGTAGCGAGTTAGCTTGTTTGTTGCGAGCCTCTTTGTAGCGAGCTTGTTTGCATAAACTCTGTTTCTAGTATGTTTGTAGCGAGTATGTTTATAGAAAATGTGTTTGTTTGCAAGGTTGTTTGTTTGCGAGTCTGTCTGTAGCCAGATTGTTTACAGAGGGCCTAGATGTAGCGAAGTATGTGTAAAAATGTACTGGTACATGTGAAAATGAATGCAACAGAACATATGTCAGTTTAATATGAAACTTGAAGAGTGATAAACGAGAATAACATTTTTTTTTAAATGAAAACGAAGAACCGAATCACCGAAAAAAATCTTAAACAGAGAAGAAGCAAAAACGAGATTGTGGACAGTTATGTCCATTCAAATGCCTGGTTTCCTGTATATATCCTTTATTTCTGTGGGGCTGGGAACTCTAATATACGGACAGGGAGCTGGAGAGACGAGGACGGAAAATATGGTCCCAGGGACACACGAAGAATGGAGGGTTGTGTCAATATGTGCTACCCCCAGGGAGTTGGCATCTCGTGCCATCTAGCACTTAGATTGGCAAACTATCAGTCTCTTTCTTAGTCCCTTGCCGTCGCACATAAACAGGCAGACAAATAGACTGACAGGCAGGAAAATAGATTTTCAGGCACACAGACAAATAGAGCGTCTGACAGATGGATGTATGAACGATGGATAGACAGACAGGCTGGCGGGCTGGTGGACGGATGGATGGACAGACAGACAGACAGACAGACAGACAGACAGACAGACAGACAGATATATATATAGACAGACAGACGGGCGGGTGGGCTGGCGGACAGATGGATGGACGAACAGACAGATAGACAGACAGACAGAAAGACAGATAGATATAGACAGACAGAAAGGCAGGCAGACAGCCAGACAGACAGACAGGCAGGCAGACAGACAGACAGACAGACAGACAGACAGACAGACAGACAGACAGATAATTTAAGTAATAAAACTGAAACTTAAGTTATAAACTTCTTAATTAAAAATGATCTACAAGCTCCTACTACTGTTCAAGTCAGAACGTCTTCTGATCCTCTTCCGCATAATTTCAATAAAAAATAAATCAAAGAAAAAAAAAGACAAGAAGAAGTCTGTCGAACATCCATCCAAACTACAGACAAAATATCTGTTAAATTATTAATGTACATTTTTTTCCCTCCCTTAATGGTCCATTATGAGCGTCATATAAAAACTACGGTGTTTCATTTCCCCAAATATTGAATATTTCAGTTTTTAACGTCCCTGTACCGAGATGCGGTGAGAGAGATTTCCATCGCATTTTTATGGATCAAAAAATGTAGAGAACTTCTGTTACAGCTTAATATGGCTAACTTTTATGTTCTTGTTCTTGTATGGGGGGGGGGGGGGGCGGGTTAGTCTCTGTATGTATGGGGTAATTTTTTTTTTTGGGGGGGGGGGGGGGGGAGAGAGAGAGAAGGCAGGAGCGTGGGCAGGTTCCAGACTTTTTTTTTTTGCAGAAAAATGTCAGTGGTTGTACGTGATTGTTGTGGCCAAACTGTGCTATAAAATTTCCAGAACATGACGGGTACAGCGTTGTGCTAGTGTTGTTATACCATCCCCGTATTTCAGACACTAAGAAAGGTATACAATTTATGTTAAAACATAACTGTGTTATCGGATGTAAAGTGGGAACAACTGGTTTTATTTAACATTCGGATCTGGATCAAAAAGTGACTCCTCAACAGACAGCATGATCGGGAGAAGTATGCCGGTTTAAGATTAAATCACCCCCCCCTCCCCCTTCCCTCCTCCTGACCTCACCTTGTTGGTTAAACTGAAGAAGCCGTTCCAGGAACATCTTGGTGAGGAAGGATAGAGAATTGGCCGGGTTTAATTTGCTGATCGTCCATTTATGAAGAATGATGAGCCAATGGAAGATTTGCTCTCCTTGCCAATGTTACATGAGAACTTCATGCTTGAGCCAAACGCTCGCCCCGTAGCTGTCTCAGAACATGGTGGCGCTCAGAGAAACAACATATCTCAGATAAACAACCTCTTTCCTGGATATTATTTTTATGTACCGCGCAGGACAGCGTTGGCCAACATGCTTCTAGTTCTTGTGCTATCCCTAATGTTTCCAATCAATTAAAATGCATTTTTTTTCCATGCTACTTAGTCAGTCAAACTGACTGTTGGCCTTCCTTTCTTTTTTTTTCCCTTGAATTTTCAGGTCACTACCTGGGTCTCTAGCTTTAATCTTCTCATGACATGTCTAAGAAAGTTTGACCGTCTTTTTCTTATCATTTGAACTAGTTTTATCTGCTCTGAGACATCTGTGAGGACCCCTTTATTTCTGTCCGCCCCAGGCATTTCTCGCATCTTTCTCTAAAACCTCATCTCTGTTTCCTCCAGTTTCTCTGTCCTCTTTTACTTGTCAACGTTTTGCAACGATGTATTAATACCGATTTCATATAACGCAGTAATACTCTTTTCTTCACTTTTAGGGACGTTTTCATTTTTGTTACTGTTCGTATCATAAAACTTTTGCCTTGGTCTTCCATACTCGAGATTTTTAATTTTATTTGTCCACATGCCAACAGCTTTATTACATATGTGAGTTTTTTTTTTAAGGAAGTGGCCATTACAAGAGCATTATTGATAGCCAGTGAGGAGGTCAGAACGTGTCCTCCATCAGAGTCTAGCCACGAACAGGTCGGCCTGCAGGGAACGAACAGTTTTCTGCATGGATAAAAAAAATTTCCGCGTGGAAAGAAAGAAAAAAATTCTCGGCACGGAGGGAAAAAAAACAATTCTCTGTATGGATGAAAAGAGCAGTTCTCGCATTGGAAGAAAAGGAACACTTCATGGCGTGGAAGAAAAGGAACACTTCTCGGCGTGGAAGAAAAGGAACACTTCTCGGCGTGGAAGAAAAGGAACACTTCTCGGCATGGAAGAAAAGGAACACTTCTCGGCGTGGAAGAAAAGGAACACTTCTCGGCGTGGAAGAAAAGGAACACTTCTCGGCATGGAAGAAAAGGAACACTTCTCGCCGTGGAAGAAAAGAACAGCTTCTTGGCATCGAAGAAACGAACACTTCTCTGCATGGAAGAAAGAACAATTCTCGGCATGGGAGAAAAGAACAATTCTCGGCATGGGAGAAGAGAACAATTCTAGGCGTAGAAGAAAAGAACAGTTCTTGGCATAGAAGAAAAGAGCAATTCTCAGCGTGGAAAAAAAAGGAAAGAACAATTTTCAGCACGGAACAAAAGAACACTTCTTGACATGGAAGAAAAGAACACTCCTTGTCGTGAAAGAAAAGAACAATTCTTGGCATAGAAGAAAAGACCACCTCTCAGCATGAAAGAAGAGAACACTTCTTGGCATGGAAAGGAAGAACACTTCTTGGCATGGGAAAAAAAAGAACACTTCTTGGCATGGAAAAAAAGAACACTTCTCGACATGAAAGAAAAGAACACCTCCTGGCATGGACGAAAAAAACATCTCTTGGCATGGAAGAAAAGAACACGTCTCGGCATGAAAGAACACTTATAACACACTGAAAGCATGATAGAGAGGCCTGCGGGTAACGCAATTGATCCGCCATCTCCTGGCACGCAGGACAAAGTAATGAGAAAGACAGCAAACATGGACTGCTCACACAAGCCCGTAGTCGTAATCGCCCAGATCATGACAACCTGTTATTATGATCGCCATAGAAACACGTAGTTAGAGTAGTCCAGTATGTAATTTTTTTCAGAAATGGACGCGCTTCTTCAATATCTGAAGCAGGCGCTGCCAGAGTTGGTAATCGTCCATTCTATTTATGAAAACTTGTGTTCTTTTAACTGTTCGCTCTAGGGACCATTTTTTTCTTTTTTGGTCTTAATCCTTTTATATGGCAACACGCCGTTTACCAAAATGGGACAGTGGAATGATCTTTGCGATGATTGGAAAGCAAGAGCGAATTTTATTGGCGGTTATTTTTAATCTGTGTCCTCTTGTTGATTTTTATTCGCTGGAATAAAACTGATGACAGTTTGTGTACGATAAAGTGCTGCTGACAATCCGACATTCAACATCTTCCTGTGCCATATCACATGTGATATATTTGTAACTTTGGACCCGTTTTACGCGGGCAGGAACAGCTTTATTCATTAACACAGCACGCAGACGTAACGCTTCTGTTTTCTTTGTCTTTATTAATGAATAAATATGTTTGTATCTATAGCAGTATATTGAATGTTAGGATGTATGATGGATAACTCATCTGAGAATTGTAAAAATTAATATAAAATGAGTTATCTTCTAAAGTAATCAGCTGTTTGTGAGTAGAGTCCATCTGCTTTGTCTCGGGTTGCACGAGGGTCACGGTTAAGGTATGAAGTAAAAAGGTCAGGTGAGAGAGAGATCATATGACTGAGGGGCAGTTATGTTTTGTGTATTGTCTGAGATAGACGTAGATTAGGGTGTTAGAAATGTTGTTGTTTAGTGAAATAGATGTAGAATAGAGTGTATTAGGTTGTTCTGATGGCGACAGTAGTCTGCCGGGAACATATATCGTGGAGATGTCCACTCTTGTGTCCATGGATTCTGTTGATGCCTTTGTCGTTCTCGTCATATCGCTCATCGACTCATCGTCACCCCGTGCATCATTAAAGTCATTTCAACTGTAAAGTTGCTGCTTCTGTATTACTATTTCCACTGAGAGAGAATGAACGTGGGAGCAAGTAAGTCTGTGAAGTGAGTAACAAAACAGACGCAAAACAACGTAGAATAGTAATGAAAGAAAGAACATTATTCCAGTGGACAATAGTGGAAATATACACAGAAGAGCAGAAGAATGAATTACCACCCGAGTATACTGCTTTACAGCTATAAAAATGTATTTATTTGGCGCCTCAATTTTATAGTCGTATCTTTGTCCATATTTATATAAATAGTTTTATCAACTTAGTGCTAAGGTGGTATAGAGGTTAGTGCGTTCGCCTGTC
This sequence comes from Achatina immaculata, assembly GCA_009760885.1. Classification (NCBI taxonomy): domain Eukaryota; kingdom Metazoa; phylum Mollusca; class Gastropoda; order Stylommatophora; family Achatinidae; genus Lissachatina; species Lissachatina immaculata. The sequence goes on from CM019693.1 coordinate 52,673,691, forward strand.
GATTAGAAAGTCGCTGATTCGATTCTCCACTCAGGCGGATTTTCTGAGAACCTACCGGCACCGAGGATCAACCCCGGCTCCAAAAATGAGTACCTGACTATGAAAACCAAGGCTGCTAGGACAGCTGCTGACATCCCTTCTTCAAATGCTGTATTGGCCACGAAATGTGAAGGCACGTATATATGGGATTAATAAAACTCAAATGTGATTTTGTTCAGAGCGTTCAAGAAGCGCTAGCTCCATTTTGGAAAACGACAATAATAATAACAATAGCAACAATTTTAAAAAACCCAACAAACAAACTCGGAAGTAGAAGGACAGAGAGTAGAAGAAAATCAAGTCCATAAACAAATGTGAGAAAACAAAACGTGGCAGGCCAAATCCCAACTGGCAACTAAGTTTCGTGACAAGGGCAAATTGGCAACTGTGACCAGCTTTTCTAAGGCCGGCCTGATGCTAAAGTTCCGGTTGAAGAAAATCGTAAATCACCAACAATTTGTTTGGTTTTTCAGTTATGCTTTATCCAATAGATTTATCCGTCTTTTCAAAGATTTGTGACCCTTGACATTAGCATAGGCGAATTAACATAAACGTGATCTTCGATGGATACAGGTAAACTGGTAAGTCCTTGCTGCTCAAGCGTTACTACAGCACAGGCTCAAGTACGTGACGACCTAGATGGTGGTCACGTGACTGAGTTGTTATTGAACCTGATCATAAGAAAAATTTTTCGGCAGAAATTTTGGAGGGGGGGGGCAGTTGTGTAGAAGCTAGAGGATGGACGTATGATGATGATGATGATGATGATCATCATCATCATCATCATCATCATCATCGCCTTTCACTCCCTGTGAGAATATAGGCCACGGATAAAGGCTCTCCAGTCATCCTTGTTCTTGGAATTATTCTCTGTTTCCTTCCATGTGCATCCCTTGTTTCTGAGCAGTGTCATAATTTCTCTTCTCCAAGTAAGTCTAGGCCTTCTTCATTTTTTATATCTTTGAGGACTCCATTTGTCTTGGTATGGAGGTGTTGGGTTTCCTCAGAGTGTGGCCAATCCACCTCCATTTCCTATATATGATTTGTAGGTTCATAGGTTTTTGTCTTGCCTTTCTCAGATCTCCTCGTTCCTGATCTCATCCTGCCATTTAATGTTTAAAATCCTCCTCAAGCAGTAGTTCATGAATGTTTGTACGTATGAAAGATTGTGAGGATTTTTTTTTCTATCTACATGAGTGTTAATAAAAGAATTAAATATGTGCTATATATAAGAGATGTTGGCGATGGTTGGGACATGTGTTCCGAATGACTGATAACTCACTACCAAAAATAGCACTAAGATAGACACCACAGGGGAACAGAAGTAAGGATAGACCAAAAGAGACATGGAGAAGAACAACAGAAAGGATGTTGAACAATAGAGGGCTCATCTAGGCAAGAGCAGAAAAAAAGGCGAAGGACAGGCATTTGTGGAAAACCCTTGCGGAAGCCCCATGTGCCCTGGGCACTTAAGGTTCAGAGAGAGAGAGAGAGATATATATATAAGAGATCTCGGAGCTGGACTTGTGCTTGGACCTGTTCTTTAATGTAGAGGTCGTTCAGGAGTCGCGTTCAAAGTTAGCGTGAGGTGTTCATTTGTTTGGACGTTGTTCTATGCTGAGCTGTCCCTACTTGCAACATGAGTCATGACATGTATCCTCACCCACCACTGGACTAGGACGTACACATATGAGGGAGTAAACGTGTACATGAACTCCACTGTGCTAATGACTGTACATTTTTCTCCACTGAGACAGCACCTGAGTTCACCTAGTTCTCTAACGCCAGGTAGTTCTAGCATAAGGTGAGAGTACATAAAACAAGAATTCTTTGCGCGGCTAATGTTAAAATATTACAGCTAAAACGCTTGTTTTTCTCTGCAGACAATGTCGTGGTGAAAGAAAAGCAAAGCTAACATGCTCAGAACTGTACCAAGGAATACATCATAGCTTCCAGCTTCTTCTTTGACGAAGAATATCCCGAACAATGATGTCGGTGGTGCAGTGATGGCGCAAATATCACGCCCAGGAAAGCGCAGATGGTCCAAGATCCTGCCCAGCCCATGCTTGGAGCTCAGCCTGGGTAACCATGCGGGGCTCACGGTGGTCCACTTAGTGGGGCGGTGTCTGCTTCCTTACTGACTCTCCGGGCTAACCAGCGTGACCCACTCTCAGCTCATCCTCCCTGAGCCTCCGAGCTAACCAGCGTGACCCACTCTCAGCTCATCCTCCCTGAGTCTCCAAGCTAACCAGCGTGACCCACTCTCAGCTCATCCTCCCTGAGTCTCCAAGCTAACCAGTGTGACCCACTCTCAGCTCATCCTCCCTGAGTCACCGAGCTAACCAGATTGAACCTACCCTCCTCCCCTACAACAGCCTCCACAAGGATATTGTATGGACACCATACGCGGCCGCCAAATTTTGGAAAAGAGCACATTCCCGGCCCAGAGTTTGTAAACAAAAGCAATTTTACTGAACATAATTAAAGGCAGTAAAAATAATTATTCAACAGTTAATGTAATCCATAATTGAAGTGATCAACAAAATACTGAAATTGGAATCAACATGTCTGGATTGGGATCCTTTTCTTTCTTTTTCCCTCGTTATTTAGTTTTGTTCATGGTCAATACAGATATAACGTAATCGATTAATTCTGGTTTTTTTATCTGTGTTAGATGTAAGGAAATATGTATCAGATTCTTTGTAAACTATGACAGCAAAGAGAGAAATTCTTTGTAAAATATGATAGCAAAGAGGGAAATTATTTGTAAACTATGACAACAAAGAGAGAAATTCTTTGTATAGTATGACAGAAAAGAGAGAAATTCTTTGTAAACTATGAGAACAAAGAGAGAAATTCTTTGTAAACTATGAGAACAAAGAGAGAAATTCTTTGTAAACTATGAGAACAAAGAGAGAAATTCTTTGTAAACTATGAGAACAAAGAGAGAAATTCTTTGTATAGTATGACAGAAAAGAGAGAAATTCTTTGTAAACTATGACAACAAAGAGAGAAATTCTTTGTAAACTATGAAATTCTTTGTATAGTATGACAGAAAAGAGAGAAATTCTTTGTAAACTATGACAACAAAGAGAGAAATTCTTTGTATAGTATGATAGAAAAGAGAGAAATTCTTTGTAAACTGTGACAGCAGAGAGGAAATTCGTTGTAATCTATGACACCAGAGAGAGAAATTCTTTGTAAACTATGACAATAAAGAGAGAAATTCTTTGTAAACTATGACAACAAAGAGAGAAATTCTTTCTAAACTATGACAACACAGAAAGAAGTTATTTGTATAGTATGGCAGCAAAGAAAGAAATTCTTTCTAAACTATGATAGCAAAAAGAGAGAAATTCTTTGTAAACTATGACAACAAAGAAATAAATTCTTTGTAAACTATGATAGCAAAAAAGAGAAATTATTACTAAACTATGACGGCAAAGAGAGAAATTATTTCTAAACTATGATAGCAAAGAGAGAAATTGTTCTAAATTATGACAGCAAAAAGAGAGAAATTCTTTGTAAACTATGACAGCAAAGAGAGAAATACTTGCAACTGGCAGAGTGCTTCAGCACTGAGGTCCGAAGAGCAAAGGAGAATTTTGTCCTGTCTCTCTTTCCTAGAAGCTGAGGTTCGTTTCTTTCGTTTTCTTATCTAAATGAGAAACTATCGGTGAGCAGGAAATAGATCCAGCAGCCCGTGAGTTATTGTCCTGGAGTTCAAGGCCCGTGTGTGCTTTACGTCTACTTTGGTGGTCCATTAACGTGCTGCAGTAGTCAGGTTGCGCAGAAAGTAGAGCGGTTGTGAAAAGACAGAAGGTAGTTTATATGTTCTCAGAATAGACATACATGGAGATTGATGAGGCCAGGTTTTGTTGATACGTTCGTTTAGTGGCGTGTTTGTTTAATCGCATGTTTGTTTAGTCGCATGTTTGTTCAGCGGCATGTTTATTTAGTCGCATGTACCCAGTTTCGTAATCGAAAGTACTGTTTTTTTTTCATTTTAGTGGTCTACATTTTGTGAGCATAAAATATCAGCAGATATCAGCACATAATTACAAGCAGAAAGCTGATATCAGCATAGAATTACAAACAGAAAGCTGATTATGAAACACGTCTTTAGTTACTCACGAAAACTGTGGCAATAAATGGAAAGAAAAAGCGGGCGTGGAAGCAGTCCAGATATTTGAGCAGTGAGTTCTCTTGCGAAGTTCGTGTATATTTGACTTACCGGTTGGGAGCAAAGACGATGTCTGATTTGGCAATCAGCAATCCATAGCTGACATGCTAGTGTCAGGAGTAGAGACCCATAGCTGACATGCTAGTGTCAGGAGTATAGACCCATAGCTGACACGCTAGTGTCAGGAGTAGAGACCCATAGCTGACATGCTAGTGTCAGGAGTATAGACCCATAGCTGACACGCTAGTGTCAGGAGCAGAGACCCATGGCTGACATGCTAGTGCCAGGAGCAGAGACCCATAGCTGACACGCTAGTGTCAGGAGCAGAGACCCATGGCTGACATGCTAGTGCCAGGAGTAGAGACCCATAGCTGACATGCTAGTGTCAGGAGTAGAGACCCATAGCTGACATGCTAGTGTCAGGAGCAGAGACCCATGGCTGACATGGTAGTGTCAGGAGCAGAGACCCATGGCTGACATGCTAGTGTCAGGAGTAGAGACCCATAGCTGACATGCTAGCGTGAAGAGTAAAGAACCATAACTGAACAAGACTCTGTCTCACCTCTCCGTTGGTCCTACCAGCAACAAGCCTGGCCTGGACTAACGTGGGATAGTCCCGATGGTGGTGGAGTCTGCCAAGAAGTATTGACAACTTACCCTGCTTTTTAGTTGCACTCCTGGACTGAAAAAAAAAAGTTGCTGCCGTTACCTGCACCCACGCGGATGCGGTGCTATAAGTCAACACATTCAAAGCATCGGCTGCAAAGAACACCAGCTCTCAGCTGCAGGAAGACACAAGACAAGACACCTACTGGTTTCAGACCTGACCAGATAAAATGTAGGCCACATAAGGTATGAACATAACTCACTTAACAAGGGGTAAAGTCAGGGAGGCTGATCCTTAGTCTGAGGATGATCCTTAGTCTGAGGCTGATCCTTAGTCTGAGGCTGATCCTTAGTCTGAGGATGATCCTTAGTCTGAGGCTGATCCTTAGTCTGAGGATGAGCTTTAAGTCTGAGGCTGATCCTTAGTCTGAGGATGAGCTTTAAGTCTGAGGCTAAGCCTTAGTCTGAGGATGGTCCTTAATCTGAGGCTGATCCTTAGTCTAAGGCTGATCCTTAGTCTGAGGCTGATTCTTAGTCTGAGGCTGATTCTTAGTCTGAGGCTGATTCTTAGTCTGAGGCTGATTCTTAGTCTGAGGCTGATCCTTAGTCTGAGGCTGATCCTTAGTCTAAGGCTGATCCTTAGTCTGAGGCTGATTCTTAGTCTGAGGCTGATCCTTAGTCTGAGGCTGATTCTTAGTCTGAGGCTGATCCTTAGTCTGAGGCTGATTCTTAGTCTGAGGCTGATCCTTAGTCTGAGGCTGATTCTTAGTCTGAGGCTGATTCTTAGTCTGAGGCTGATTCTTAGTCTGAGGCTGATTCTTAGTCTGAGGCTGATTCTTAGTCTGAGGCTGATCCTTAGTCTGAGGATGTGCTTTAAGTCTGAGGCTGATCCCTAGTCTGAGGATGAGACTAGAGTTTGAGTTTTCACCTAATGCAAATATTAATCTCCATCTAAAACATCATTTCAAGACTTCACAAACCCGGTAGCAGTGAATATTCACCTGATCTTGTAGCAAGACCATCACAGTGAAATCATCTCTTACAACTGACTCTCCGCGGCTGGGACAAACACTTGCTTCACGTTTACGGCCTGAATCTGTGTCCGAATTGACCATGCCCCCCCCCCCTTTTTGAGACAACCTGATTCTCCAGACCACGCCCCCCCCCCTTTTGAGACAACCTGATTCTCCAGACCACGCCCCTGGAGACAACCATATTCTGACCTGAACTTATACCATCTGTCACGTGCCTCCTACAACGAAGTTTCAGGATATTTTTTTTGCTGGACAGGATCCACTCCTACTTTTACAGAAAATACTTCCTTCGGGTCACCCCCCCCCCCAGTTAAATTTATTTCCATTCCTATCTTGTAATAATGGTAGTGATGGTGATGCAGTAATAATAATAATAATAATGTGGTAATGATAATCTAAATATACAACTTGCAAGAATCTTACACTCGATACTTTCCCCTCATACTTTTCTGTAAAGGAAGGGAAATAACTGTGAATTTACGAAACGTAGAATTATTTCCCTTTATCAGAAAGCAGATACTGGATATTGCTTTTATAGTCTAATGACGCTGTCCGTTTCGGCAATCAGCGATCCATGGCTGGCATGCTTGTGTCAGGGTTGGGGAACAACAGCTGGCCAAGACCCTGTCCCACCTCAACGTTGATATCTCCAGCAATAGGCTCAGCTATGCTTAGAGGGCAGGGGCGGCCGTAGTCTCCATGGTGGTGGAGTCTGCTAAAGAAGTACTGTACACCCCCCTGTTTTTTTAGATGCAGCCAGGGAGTGAAAAAAAAATAGCCGCCATAACTGGCTTGCAAGCCTCAACATCGTCACAGCATCGGCTGCAAAGAACACCAGCTCGGAATTCCAGGAAGTCAGTCATTTGCACGTCCCTTGCGGAACTTTGCCTCCCTAACAGCACTCCTGTAGGCCTCTCGGTTGTGAGCAAGATGGCCTGCTGCTGATGCGTCCATTTGCAGATCATCAACGATGTCCTGCAGTCATCTTCGCCTTGGTCTTCCTCTCTTTCTTTTTCCCATTATGTACCCTTCCAAGACGGTTTTCTCTAGATTATCATGACGTTTAATGTGTCCAAAATATTTAAGTTTTCTCTGGTTATTCCTCTTTACTAGCCAGCCTTCTTCAATATTACGTTCTTGTAGTATTGATAAATTTGTTATATAAGAACAAATTCCAGGGAGACAGAAGACAAAACAAGAAGCGACTGACAATTTCTGTCTTTGATCTGGCGCTTCATAAAGTCAGGACGGAGTGTTGCATGTCGATAGAACACTTCGCGCATGCGCACGGACTTAGAGTTATGTTTGTATTTCACATTTATAAAAAAAATAATGTTGAAATAAATAATATAGGAGAATATCAATGATGCATGTATAGTTTAACTAGAAATAATAGTTTATTTTCTCCAGACTTAAGCTAGCAAATGGCAGCAACAGCAGTGTATTATTATTATTATTATTATTATTAGTATTATTATTATTATTAGTAGTAGTAGTAGAATAGTAGTAGCAGTCATGGTAATAGAATTAGATGTAGTAATAGTACCAGCGGTAGAAGAAGTAATAAAAGTAATGCTAAGGCAGTAGTAATAATAGTGGTAGCAGCAGCAACATAGTGGTATCACAATAATAGTGGTAGTAATACTAGTAGCAGGCTATTAGTGACAGTACATATGGGTAGTAGTAATAGTAGTAGTAGTAGTAGTAGTAGTAGCAGGAATAGTAATAGTAGTAGTAACATTAGCAGGAGCTGTAATAGAAGTAGTAGGAGAAGTAATAATAGTAGTAGCAAGAGTAGTAGTAAAGTAGTAGCAGCAGCAGCAGCAGCAGCAGCAGTAGTAGTAGTAGTAGTAGTAGTAGTAGTAGTAGGAGTAATAATAGTATGAGTAGCAGGAGTAGTAACAGCAGTAATAGTAGTAACAGTATTAATAGTAGCAGGCATAGTAATAGTAGTAGTAGTGGTAGTAGTAGCCGTAGTAATAGTAGTAGTAGCAGTAATAGTAGTAACAGTAGTAATAGTAGCAGAAATAGTAATAGTAGTAGTAGTGGTAGTAGTAAAAGTGGTAGCAGTAGCCATAGTAATAGTAGTAGTAATAGCAGTAGTAGTAGTAGTAGTAGGGGTAGTAATAGTGGTAGCAGAAGTGTGTAATCGTGATTTGTAAAGGGGGGAGCAGAAAGGGGAGAGACTAGTATAATGGTAATCTAGCCAGGGAAGGTGGAATAAGTGATTGTTTTTGGGGTAGAGGGTTTGTAATGGGATGCGGTAAGGAGCTTTTGAAATATATGTAACAAATGAGAAAGGAGTGGTACTTGGTGGAGAGGGATTATGCTTGAGGGCGAGGGGGAAAGTTAAATGTAACTGAATTGTGAGTTCAAACCATGTGGTTCCAGCGTCCCATATTCCTGAATGTAGCGGTTCTCAAGCTCTAGGCGGCTTCTGGCATCAGAGTGACACTGTTTGTTGGCTGTTAACAGAAAATCACATGTGCCTGTGTGGTTGGGGGCCGTTGAAATGATTAGGGACTGGTTACGAAGCATTATGGGCCATGTCATACAGAGGTTTTTGCGTGCGGTCGCTTAATCTGAGACCAGTTTCACCAAAGTAAGTTATTTATTCCAGGCACTAAATAACCCAGAATGAAGACAGCGTAACAATAATCATTTCGAGAAATGTACTGCCGGTCTGGGACAAAAAATGTCCGGTGTCGTATGTGTCCCTAAACCCAGTAAATTCCACCCGCAGTCGGGTCTCATGTATAAATTATCACGCACACAAACTCACGTGTCGGCGGGGCCTCGATGTTGCGCCTGGCCAGCATGTAAAAATTGAAATGAGTTTCTATCTTCTTCTTCTATGGCTGACTTTATCTCAAGACGTGCGGATTACTCGGGGCGTCGGGGCGCAATATTTCAATGAAAACGTCCAGCTGGACCGTGGTAGACTCTCAGATTTAGTTTATAATGAAGATTGTAGAACTGCACTGCCAGGGTTCTAAAAATGTCATATGTTAGGTTTTCACACTGTTATATGTTGGATTCTCAAACCATCACATGTTAAATTTTTGTAATTCTACATGTTGGATCCTTTTTGCTAACATGTCAGGAAGAGGTAAAGGCGGCAAGGGTCATCTCTGATCTGCCTTTGTGTGATATTCCTGGATTTTGTGTACTTGGAGTTTTTTCTTTCTGTTATGGATACTCCAACCTTCTTCTACAACCCGGAGACGGATATGGAGGGTGGTCAAGAAGAACTCCCTGGGACTCTGGTATGTACAGTGAGTGGGCAGAATGCCTCACGTGTGTCATATGCATTCATGCACAGCATTCTGGCTGGACCTGTGTGTCTGGGGCTCAATGGAGTGGCAACTCTCGGCCGGTACGAGAACCGAACAAAGTGGTATGTCACTCTACGTCAAGCCACCCACATTACTCACTATGCCTCGCTGCATGGGAAGACCTTGCACCTGGAACAGTCCAAACTAACGATTCAATTTGAATATTTGGACAAGGAACGGGTTAAAGGAACCCTGCATTGGATGCCCATAGCAGTGAAGGCGGAAATGGTCAAGCGCCTTGTCACATTTCTGACCGGTGACGAGGAGGCCGAGGTATCCCGTGTTGAGAAGGCCAACGACAAGTGGGCGTTTCGGTGCAGGCCGAAACAAGATGTCCCACATTACACGTCCTTATCTCAATCCGGAAGTGTAAAAGGGCACAGGATTGCAATCACCCTGCAGGGCAGGAATGCACCATGCCCGATTTGTAGCAGCGATGCTCATCGGGCAAACCAATGCCCCAGGAAGGCAAGGCCGGCCCACAGAGAGAACGTGCAACAGCAGGTCTCTGCAGCCAAGAGAGTCGAGGAGCGGTCCGCCACAACTGCCGCGGACATTCAGAACCAGACCACCGGCAACCAGGAGCCAGCACCAGAGCCCATTGATGATGATGGGTTTAAGCTGGTGGAAAACAGGAAAAAGAGGCGCCACCTGATGTCCGCCGCTGTGTCGCCGACCTCCAGCGAATCTCCTTGCACCCCAAGAAAACGGGTGCCCACTGGCAGAACTGCAGAGGCCAGGGGTCAGCCTCTGCCAACAGCAGAAACGCAAAAGGTCCCTCTTCCAGAGAGGGTCATGGACACACCAATTCCAGCAGAGGAAGCAGTTAATGTCCCCCCTGCAGAGGAGGACATGGACTCGCCGCTAGCCGAGGAACCTCTATCTTGGGCCCAGCTGACGGGAGAACAATCTGACGATGATGATCCTCCGTTAACGATTGATGAGGAGGTATGTGGAAAATATAACTGTGTTGACCAGGCGGATTATTGTGTTGCATTTTCTAGAACTAGAATGTTTGGTTCCACGGTACCAAGACAAACGAGCGGATGACCGTGCCCACGGGACCTTGTATAGGACGGATTTTTGTATTTTTCATTTCTCAATATTGGAATATTTCATTTATTTGTGTCGTGCTTTTCTCAACCATTGGATGTACAGGAGCAAGGTAACAACTTACTTCTTTTTTGGTTTTTTTTTCTTTCCGTTAGTTTATTTTTTTTATGTCTTCATAGTCCTTTCTAATTTACATTTTTCATTTGTGTTTTTCTGTTTTCAAATATGGCTGATAAACTTTGCATTTTAAGTGTTAACATTAGGGGACTGAGAAGTAAACTCAGTCAAGTAGTGCTCCTAGTACACAAATACAAGCCAGACTTCATCTTTATCCAAGAAACACACATCACCACGGAAATACGCGCCAACAACATCACACAACTCTTAGGACTCAGACATTCTTGTTTCAGCTTAGGGAATAGACACACAGGAGCAGCAATACTACAAGTATCAGAAGACTGGCAAATTGTAGGACACAACAGAGACAGCGAAGGTAGAGTAGCAATAGTGGAAATAAAACACACAAGTTCAAACCACAACAAATACACATTAGTCAATGTATATGCACCAGCTGTGAGAGACCAGCAAATTAACTTCTATGACAAGCTCTCACAGATGCTAACATCATTCCACAGGGGGCAAAACATTATCATAGCAGGAGACTTTAATTGTGTCATGCACGATCTTGATCTGTCGAGAGGAACAATTAACGCACGCCGTGAACTCGAACAAATAGACATACTACACAACATCATAGACGAACACGGGCTCGTAGACACATACAGAAAGATGAACCCACATGGTAGGGAAACTACACACACTGACACAATTAACATAAACATGGGACGATCAGCCCGACTAGACAGAATATATGTCCCAGAGGATCTCCTAATAAATGACATCAAACACATAGACACAACCTTAAATTACACAGATCATAAAGCGGTCATGGTCACATTAAACGCAACCTTGGCACAACTCAAAAACAAACGCTCCCCACACTGGAAGTTTAATAACAGTTTGCTGGATAATGGAGATTATGTAGATAACATAACGGAACTATTACACGCGTACACTCAAGACTTACCTGAATCCAACCTCATAGAATACTAGGATGTATTAAAGAACACTATCAGAGAGAGAACACAGGTCTTGGCGACAAAAATACACAGATACAGACGACAGCAACAACAAATGTTAGAAAATGCTATTAAACTAACCAAGCAGGTAGATCCCAATAGTCCTCACATACACGTGCTAGAGGAAGAAGTAGAGAAATACCATCAACACAGCTACCAGGGTGCTTTCATCAGAACAAAACTTGCCTCTGCCGTACAAGAAATACCAAGTAAAAAATATCTAGGAACAGAACAAAATGTGCAAAGAAGCAGACAAATACGCAAAATAATAGACATAAATGGACAGGAACAGACAGGCACTACCGGAATAAGCCAAACCTTTCAAGATTTTTATATACATTTATACTCTGAGGACAAAGGTCAATCAGAAGACATACAAAACAAATTCTTGAACTACGCCAAACAGATTTCTGAAGAAGACAAACAAACATTAGACATCCCACTCACGCTAGGAAACCTACAAAATGCGCTTGACACATTCCAAAAGAACAAATCTCCAGGACCGGACGGCCTCACTGCCGAGTTTTATCAGAAATTCTTCCACATTTTAGGACCTGTCCTACACAAGGTGTTTATTGAAGCCTTCGACAGAAAAGAATTACCCAACAGTCTCATTTAGTCATACATAACACTCATTAAGAAAAGCAACGCAGACACAACTCAAGTTAAAAATTACAGACCTATCTCGTTACTCAACGTAGACTACAAAATTCTAGCAAAGTCCCTAACTATGAAACTCAAACCCGTCATGCACACACTTATACATGAGGACCAGCAATGCAGTGTCACCGACAGAAACATAAATACGCATCTACATTTCCTAAGAGATGTTATCCAATACTCTCACGATAAGAATAGCCAGTCAGCAATCTTATCGCTGGACCAGGAGAAGGCTTTCGACAGAGTTTCCCATTCTTTCCTCCAGAAAACCTTGTCCAAATGTAATCTTGGGAACTACATCAGAGACTGGATACAAATTCTATACAACAAACCAGAAAGCAGACTTTTAATAAACCATACCCTCAGTGAACCAATACGGTTAACCAGATCTGTACGTCAGGGCTGCCCACTCTCACCCCTGTTGTATGTGTTAACTCTAGAGCCACTCCTGGAGAGAATCAGGCAAGAGACAATAGTCAAAGGAATCTTTATTCCTGGAATGGGAGAGAGGAAGTCGTTGGCCTATGCTGACGACACAATCTTCTTTCCCTCCAATATATCCTCTATCAGGTTTATTCTAGACATATTTGCAGAGTTCGGACAGGGCAGCGGGGCTAAAATAAACATTCAAAAATCACATATAATGGGTTTAGGTAAATGGACCAACAAAACAGACTTCCCTTTCACATTAATACAAGTCAACAACATTAAAATATACGGAATTTTATTTACAGCTACGCCTTCAAATAACATCAAAGCAAGATGGCGAAATATAATTGAAAAAATTAAAAACAGACTGGAAATTTACAAATACAGAACCACCACCATATTCGGCAGAAGTGTCGCAGTCAACACTTGCATCATACCACAGCTTATATATACCGCAAACATATTCCCCCTGCCTAAACAGTCACTTAAGGAAATAAATTCAATGATTAGAGACTTTATTTTCCGACGCACAGTACGCAGCATCCAACAGAAAACCTTGATGCAAGACAAAAATAGAGGGGGCATCTCCCTACAAGACATAGCAACAAAGATCCAGGCACTCAGGATTAAATATATAGGACAAATCATCCAACAGCCACACAAACACACTCTAGCTCACTACTACGTTGGGCTGAGGCTTCTTAAACTGTGTAAATTAAACAATATACACCCCCATCACTTTGGCACTATACCGCTCTTCTACAGACAATGCATACAAAGCGTAACTGGGAATGAACGTTTAATACGCATGAAAACATCATGCATATACAAATATCTGGTCAGGAAACAGGAGCCACCATTACAGTGCAGAATAAAGAGAGGATACAAATACTTCATCACCGACTACACACAATCATTTCAAAACCTACACAAGAAAGGAATCACGCCAAGTGCACGAGAGATAACATACAGACTATTGTTCAACATAACACCGACCACACAAGGGATCGCTCGCAGATTCCACAGACTGGTCAGATGTAAACTATGTAGAATGAACACACAAGAAACAGAAGAACACATTTTCTTTCAGTGCAGAACCGTTTCTTTAGCCTTAAAATTTTTGACTCAAGAGATAGCAACAAGAACAGCAGAGAAAGTAGACATATACAGAGCAATAATGTTAAACACCATTCCTCGAACAGAAACAAACAGCCATACGCAGTGTATCATCCTCCTAGCTGAGTTTAGGTATGTTGTTTGGTCATGTAGGAATAGGGCCACATTTGAAAATAGAATTTTTACAAAAGAACTTCTCCTGTACATTTTCAAACAAAAATTGTTACAGCTTTCAACCAGTTTCTAGTTTTTTTTTTGTTTTTGTTTTTTTTTGCAACCCCCCCCCCCCCCACAACCCCACCCCCCTTTTGTGTTTAAATGTTAACTTCAGATGTACATACCATGCGATTACCACATGTTTTCGTTCAAGCCCGCCTTTTCAATATTTCAGTCCACGGGCAGGCATTCCCAACTCATGTTCTTGAACAGTGCCTTTGTTTACCCGACCATAACCCTCCACTGCGCTCCGACTGCGGTGACCCGAATACGAGTGACTCGAGCGCATATTTATTTCTGTGTACACCCCGTGAGTGAAAGAGAAGGCTTTAGCCGAATACAAGCACTGTCCATCACTAGAGAGAAAGTTAACGAAGAGAGTGAGAGAGAGGGAGAAAGGGTCCTGATAGTAGGTGAGAGGAAGTGTGTATGCGTGTGTGTGTGTGGTTATACTATTACTATACACCTTTGTTGTAACGTTTTATGTACAAAGTATTCGCGTTATCATACTCCATGCTGTCACCTCATGGTTTGTAAAGCCCACCATCTCATTATTTCATTCCACGGGCAATCATCCTCAACTCACGTCACATGTACATGCTTCGTTATTGTTTATTTGAAAGTTTTTTTTTTTTGTTTTTTTTTTGTCTGGGAAGATTTGGAAAAAAAGGAGGAAAACAAAAAAAAAAAAATAATAAAAAAAAATATAAAAAAAAAAAGAACAAAAAAAAAAAAAATAAAATAAAAAAAAAAAGATAAAAAATAAAACAAAACAAAAAAAAAAAAAATATAAAACAAAAAAAGAAGAAAAATAAAAATGACCTGGCTCGGTTGACTCGCCCTTGGTGGTTTTGGTGCTTGCTGAATTTGCATATAAAATATTAAAAAAAAAAAAAAAGTACAGGTACTACAGGTAAGTACAGGTACGTACAGGTAAGTAAGGTACGTACAGGTAAGTACAGGTACGTACAGGGGAAAAGAAGGTCCTGAAGTACGTTTTGAAAAAAAGACTCATCAAGCTTCAACCGAAACAACGGGGGTTTTAAAAGTTGAACAAAAACTTTTCTTTAGATAGACAAGCTGACGGACAGATGGACGGACAAACAGGCAGACAAGCTGATGGACGGCCGGGCAGACAAGCTGACGGACGGACGGACAGACAGACAGGCAGATAGATAGGCAGGAAGGCAGGCAATAAGGTAGACAGATTGTCAGACAAACAGACAGACAAGCTGACGGATGGACGGGCGGACAGATAGATAGATAGATAGATAGATAGATAGATAGATAGATAGATAGATAGATAGATAGATAGATAGATAGATAGATAGATAGATAGATAGATATATAGATAGATAGATAGATAGATTCTGTATCTGTAAGTAATTTAAACAATTTAAAGGTCCTGGAGAACATGTTACAAACCTTTATATGTTTTACATGTTTTATATGTTTTACTCTCAGAGACAAAACTGAACCTAGGGTAAGAATATGGATGTAAAACACGGCAGCAAACATGACGTGGACAGAGCTGTATGGTTCAATTTTACTTTAAAAAAACAGAAAGAGTGAGGAATGTGAGAGGGAAGTAGAGTGGCAAAGAGTAAGACCAGCACGCTTATCTTCTTCAGCGCTGGAGGAAGGTTGGTCATGCTAAATCTGCAGCCCTGCCAACCTGACAATGTCCGCCATCTTCTCCACGCTTGAGTGTGAGCCCTCACAGCTTCTCTTTCAGCTCCTCTCCCTCGGGCCAGACCTGTGCTGCGAGGTTTGAGTGGGTTGGGCAGGTTTGCAGGATGTCAAAGCCACAGGGGCACTCAGTTGTGTGCGATATTTTGAGGCGACAGAGGTCTAAAGTGAGCTGCTCTTAGTAGAAAGATTGTGATGTGCTGCTATCTCTGTAGCTGATGAATGGGAGCACACATAAATGAAGAACATTCAATAATCCAATCTTTCAGCGAAAGCCTTTTTTTCAAAGACCACACACAAAAACAACACAACGGATAAAAACATAAAAAATTGATGAAAATATGAAGCACTTAGCTCTTTTGGTATCCTTTTAAGAAAGATGGGTACAAAAATTTATTTGTTGCTTTTTTTCTTTTTGTATGTGGTCCTTGGAAAAGGCAATGTGCCGAAATATTGGTGTGTTGAACAGTTTTTTTATATGTGCTTGTTCTTATTCTTGTCAACTTTCTTCGCTCTTTCTATCTTCCTATAAAACAGAACCATACAGCTCTGTCTACCTTCATTAATAGAATCAGTTTTACCGCAGTCATCACCTTTCTTATCTCTCAGTACACATGAGTAGCTCCTGCTGACGATGAGGATCATGGAGATAGCCTGTTCAAAGGTTAAAAGCAGGAACACATAAGAAGAAAAATGAGCAACTTTTATCTTTTAAGAAGGTGAAAAACGAGATCAAAATGAAAGTACAGAACCTGAGATGAGAAATGTCAATCCTCCTTTGACTTCATCCCTCCTCCTCTTATACTGCGAAGTGCTGAGAGGAGAGGCAGTGGGTGGGTCTGACCCAACTGGGTGGCCTCTGTAACTGTCATACCATAATTAGCGAGTGTCTCTTTCATACTATCTATATATATCTTTCTCTGATACCATCTATCCATCTATTTCTCTGATACCATCTATCTATCTACCTCTTTCTCTGATACCATCTATCTATCTCTTTCTCTGATACTATCTATATATCTCTTTCTCTGATACCATCTATCCATCTATTTCTCTGATACCATCTATCTATCTACCTCTTTCTCTGATACCACCTATTTATCTCTTTCTCTGATACCATCTGCCCATCTCTTTCTCTGATACCATCTGTCCATTTCTTTCTCTGATACCATCTGTCCATCTCTTTCTCTGATACCATCTATCCATCGCTTTCTCTGATACCATCTATCCATCTCTTTCTCTGATACCATCTATCTATCTCTTTCTCTGATATCATCTATTTATCTCTTTCTCTGATGCCATCTGTCCATCTCTTTATCTGATACCATCTATCTATCTCTTTCTCTGATACCATCTGTCTATCTCTTTCTCTGATACCATCTGTCCATCTCTTTCTCTAATACCATCTGTCCATCGCTTTCTCTGATACCATCTATCCATCTATTTCTCTGATACCATCTATCCATCCCTTTCTCTGATACCATCTATCCATCTCTTTCTCTGATACCATATATCTATCTCTTTCTCTGATACCATCTATCCATCTATTTCTCTGATACCATCTATCCATCTCTTTCTCTGATAACATTTATCCATATCTTTCTCTGATACCATATATCTATCTCTTTCTCTGATACCATCTATCCATCTCTTTCTCTGATACCATCTCTCTTTCCGGGTCTTCCTCTTGACCCGTGTCCTGTAGTACTTTGATTGAAGGCTCTTGTGGCTGGCTGTGAGTGAGTCATTCTCATTAAGTGGCCGAACCACGTGATTCTTTGCTCCTCTGTGTGTCGCAGACATGATGTAACTCCTACTATCTGTCTTACGGTGTCACTTCTTAGCTTGTCAAATCAGGTGACATTTGCTGCTTTCCTAGGACATCTCTGTTCACATGTGATTATGTTGTTTCTTAGTAAGCGCCCATGCCTGGCACTGGTAGCACAGCGTTGGTAGGGATATGCTGTTAATTAGTTTTCTCTTAGTTTCTAGGGGGATGTTGGGATGTGTAAACAGCGGGGATAGCTGTGATGTAACAGCATTGGCTCTTTGTGTTCTAACATCAGTTTCTTTATGAAGCTTCCCATCTTCTGTGAACATGCATTCAAGACACTTGAATTCTTTTACTTGTTGTATTTTGCTGTTTTTAGTACATGCATTCAATGGGCTTGGCATTCTGCTAACTTTCATGGTCTCTGTTTTGGAAATGTTGATTGTCATAGACAAATGGAGAAATGTAAATAGAAGGGGCGCCTTCTTTGCACGGGAGACAACCGTGGAAAAACCTTCAATGTTAAGGGTAATTTCATTGATTGTTTCCCTTGCGTCGCGTTCTTGCCGCAATAACAAATATTTGTAACAATTAAATTTTCCATATTTTAACTTCTAGACAATTTCTGTTGAAATCCAAAATCCTGTCCCAAAATACCGAAATCTACAAAACTATAATAAGTCATGCTGTCATGTATAGATCAGAAACGGGAGTACGACAAATAAAAATGAACAACAAATGCAGATCTTTGAGAACAAGATTCTAAGAAGAATCTTTGGGCCCACAAAGGATGCCAACAGTGGAGAATGGAGAGATAGAAAGAACACTGAACTGAACAGCTTATTTAAATCGCAACTAATTATAAATGTCTTGAAACTGAACAACTGAACGCTGGTTGTTCCATGCAGAAAGAATGGAAGAGAACAGACAAACGAAAATGATGTTTGCACAAGAGATGAGGGAAACAAGACCAAAGGGTAGACCAAGACAGAGATGGAAAGACAACATAGAAGAGGATATAAAAAAAAACTGGTGTCACCAACTGGAGAGAGAGGAATAGAGAGGAATGGAGGCGAACTTTATCTGCAGCAGTGAGTCTTAATTTCTGTTAGGAGAGCTGTAAGGGAGGCAAAGTTACGCAAGGGACATGCAAATGACTGAGTGAGCCTTGATGGCTCGAAAAACTGAAGGAGAAAGAAGAAGAAGAAGAAGAAAGAAGAAGAAGAAAAAAGAAAAAGGAAGAAGAAAGAAGAAGAAGAAGAAGAAGGAAGAGATGAAGAAGAAGAAAAAGAAGAAGAAGACAATTACTACATCTACGCAAAGTTTAATAATATGAAGCACTATAGCACAAGGAATATTTATTATCGCTTGAACCAGTCTCATGGTTGATCAGAAAAATAACACGGACGTATGTCGGTCACGTGATGAGAAGAAACGATCAGATAATCCCCAAACAAGCTATCAAAGGGAACACAACAGGGCCAAGAGAAAGAGGTCGACCACGTGAAACTCTAAAGAGGACATTGTTAAGAGAAACCAATTTAGTGAGCATAACATCCCTTGATGAGATTGAAAAACTCGCCGAAAACAGGACATCTTGGCGAACTACCATGTGGGCCCTATGTGACGTTTAACGGCACGGGAAGGATGTAAGATGTAAGATGAACTGTAGTGTACTCATGAAAGGTGCTTGTTTTGTGCATGAAATCCTCAATATTTTGTTATATACATATCCATATCTCTGGACTTAACTTTTCCTATTCTCTCATTTCATGTTGACATTTCTACTACATACACAAGTTCGAAGTATGTATAACAGTTGATAAGTAACAGGTAAGGAAATGGGGATAAGACGAGAAGTGGAGATAATTAGAACAAGAGGAAATAATGGCAGTAAAAGATAGATGATTATGAGGGAAGAAACAGAAAATAAAAAGACAGGAGGAGATATGACAGAGAGAGAGAGAAAGAGAGAGAGAGAGAGAGAGAGGAGAGAGAGAGACAAAGGAAGAGAAGATAAAGGAAAAACAGGAAGATGGAATGAAAGAAAGACAAACGAAGAGGAGATGTGGGAAAGGTATATGTCCAACAGTTAGTTGCTCTATTTCTCTCTTTCTCTCTCTCTCTCTCTCTCTCTCTCTCTCATATTTCCTCCTCCTTATATTCTATTCCTTTCTTCCCTTCTTTAATGTTCATCTTTCTTGTATTCTCTTATTTCCTCTTCCTCTATCTATTTCCATTTCTTTTATTCCAATTTCTTTCTTTGTTAATGCTTCATCTTTCTATCTTCTATTCTCTCTCTTTCTCTCTATCTCTAGTATTTGTTTTTGGCTATACTATTACCTCGGTTTTTTTATTTCATTTCTATCTCGTATATTTCTTTCTCTCTATTTCCTCCTCTGTCCTTCACTTCTTAGATCATCTAATTTTTATCCTTCTTTCCTCTCTTTCTCTTAGTTTATATCTCTCTCCACATATCTCCTCCTCTTTCTCCTAGTTTATATGTCTCTCTCCATACCTCCCTCTTCTTTCTCTTACTCTTCCTCTTTCCCTTCACTCTTATTATTCTCTTCACTTTCCCTTTTCTATCTCTTTCTTTTCTGTCTGTCACTCCTACTCCTTTCTCTCTTCATCTTTTTCAGTCTTTCTCTCTCTACATTCCTCTCATTCTTTATTCTCCTTCTTTCATCGTTTATCTCTCCCTCCAGTGCTCTCTCCATCCTTAACCCAGCAACCTTCTTCGTTCGTTTTCTACCTTTATCTTTTCTCTCTCTCTCTCTCTCTCACTCATAAATTCAAGGACATAATCATTCTAGGCGACTTCAATATAGATCTTAATCAGCCAAAGCCTACATGGAAGAACATTTTAACATCTTACAACTTCTCTCAAATTGTTAACAAACCTACTAGAGTAACTGAATCATTATCAACACTAATAGATCATATTTATGTAACTGATCCAGGAAAAATTACTGAATGTACTGTCCCTCATGTGTCGCTGAGTGATCACTACCCGGTCTGTTGTAGGTGGTCACATAAGGGGTATAAAATACCGAAACACAAACATACCAGCATCAAATATAGAAACTTTAAAAACTTTAACTTGGAATTATTTTTAACTGATCTAAAAGCTTCACCTCTTACGTACGTTTTCCAGTTAACAAATCCAGATGAGGCTATCGAATACTGGATCAAGATATTTCGAAATATTTTTGACAAGCATGTCCCCATCAAAGAAATGAAAGTAAAACACGTAACAAAATCCCCGTGGATAACTCCCTATATATTGCAACTCATGAGGAAACGGGATGAAGCTCACAAAAACAGAAATTTCAGTAGCTATCGTTCACTTAGGAATAAGGTGCAGTATTTAATTAGGCAAGAAAAGAAAAATTACGTCAGAAATTTAGTGAAAGATAAAACTGATAGTAAATCAATCTGGAAAGCAATTAATACTCTTGTAAATAAAAGGAAGCAAACTGACCCACAAACACTTAATGGTGAACATACTTGCACTAACTTCAGTGAACATTTTAGGGAAGAAATTAGTATTCTAAAATCTTCACTACCGACCCCCAATTGCGACCTGAGCGTGTTGAAAACTTTCAGCGACAGTAAATGTGTAAAGTTAAAACAAATTAATATTCCTTTCCTCACAGTCGGTGAGGTTTATAACTACATCCGGTCCTTAAAGAACACTAACTCAGCAGGATGTGATGACATTAGTAACAAGATAATACGCTACGCTGCACCAGTTATCACAGACACACTAACATACTTATACAACTTGTGTATTGACAAAAAATATTTCCCTGACGCTTTTAAACTCGCCAAAGTTTTTCCTCTTTTTAAATCTGGACAGACTAGTGACCTCTCAAACTATAAAGTCATATCCATTCTGTCATCACTATCAAAACCTCTTGAAAAACATATACAAAAGTTAACACTGCTCCACATGCAAGAAAACAGTCTACTAATAGACAGTAAGTCAGGTTTTAGACCAAATTACTCCTGCCACACAGCATTAACTAAAATGACAGAAAGCTGGTTGTCTAATATAAATGATGACACATTATGTGGTGCTGTCTTTGTTGATTTCAAGAAAGCCTTCGATATGACTGATCATGAAATTCTTGCAAAAAAGCTGGAAGGCTATAGATTACACCCTGACCTAACAAAATGTATTACATCTTTTCTCTCAGGTAGAAAACAAGTAGTTTGCTTTAGAAACCAAATATCTGGCTCGTCTGTGGTTGATACCGGTATTCCTCAAGGCTCCATTCTTGGTCCTCTTCTCTTTGCTATCTATATTAACGACCTACCACTACATTTAAAGCACTCTTCATGTGATCTTTTCGCTGACGACAGTACTGTTTACAATAGTGACTATGACATCAATAAACTACAGACAACGCTCCAAAATGATATAAACAGTTTGATTAAATCTTATCTTATATATCTTATATCCTTCCCGTGCCGTTAAACGTCACATAGGGCTCGCAAAGTAGTTCGCCAATTTTTCCTGTCTTCAGCGAGTCTTTCAACCTCATCAAAGGATTTTATGCCTGTTAATTTGGCCTCTCTTAATAATGTCCTCTTCAGAGTTTCACGCGGTCTGCCTCTTTTTCTTCGGCCTGTTGTGTTCCACTTGATAGCTTGTTTTGGGATTCTCTGATCATTTCTTCTCATCAAGTGACCAACATATGTCAATCTCCTTTTCCTGATCACCCATGAAACTGGTTGTTGTTCAGTCATCTAACATTAACTGAATATAAGTTGTTTGATTAAATGGAGTAATAAAAATGGTATGTCGATAAACACCAACAAAACAAAATCCATGCTCATCACTACAAGATAGAAACTGCAGAATGCAACAAAAACTTCACTACAGCTTTGTGCTGGGACTAAGGCAATAGAAAATGTTCACGAACATAAAACCCTAGGACTCATCATTGATCAGCATTTAACTTGGAATTCTCACGTACATAACCTAACAAATTTGATTGCACAGAAAGTTTACCAATTAGCCAAAATTAAACACTTTATCGACAAAGACACAAAAAATATACTACATATCACACATACAAACACACTTAGATTACTGTTCCACAATCTGGGATGGATGCTCAGTCTCAAACACAAAAAGGCTCCACTCACTTCACAAGCGAGCATTAAATCTTATTTGTGACAAACACCCAGTACAGACTGTAGATCAACAAAAACAGCTCAAAATTCTACCCCTCAAAAATAGAATCATTTTTAACAAAGTTAAGTTTGTTCAGAGAATTCTGTCGCACAATGCTCCGCCTTACTTGTGGTCACTGTTTACGTATAACACTAAACATAGCCAGCGTTTAAAAAACTGTCTTCTTCCTAAACCCAGGATTGATCTGTACAAGAAAAGCCTTGCATACTCTGCAGTACAGCTCTGGAACACCCACCCCTACAATTTAAAATCCATTGGAAATACTTCATCCTTTAACTCAAACCTGTTTCATTATTTACTTGCTTGTAATTATATGCCTCCATAAAATAATCAGCACTCTCTCAACAAGTGACTCGCTAACCATCAAGTACTAAAATGACATAGTTAGAAAAGCAACTTGTTAGATATTGTTAGAAATTATTTTAATGTTTGTTAAATAAAACATATGTTAGAAGATTTGTATTTACAATGTATTTTTATTTATGTATGTGTCTGCGTGTGTATGTGTGCGTGAGTGCTATTTTATTAGGTTAATTACTTCTTCTCTTTTACTTTGAATGTAGTAGTTAGATCTTACACTCTTTTGATATGTTTTTCCTAATTTAATTTGTATTTACTAAATCAAGTGTGTGGGAAGAATAAAAGATGGAGTGATGAAGGGCAGAATGTAAGACGGTCCTGCGTGCCCAATTCTTTACCCTTTAAAAATAAAGATTATTCATTCTCTCTCTCTTTAATCTTCTTCTCCTCCTCCTTTCTCTCTCTCTCTCTCTTCTCCTTTCTTCGTACCCTCTCTCTTCCTCTCTCTTTGATCTTGGCTTTGTGCCTCATATCTGAATATAAGTGCATACTTTGTGCAGGCACGTGTCTGTATGTAACGTATCACAACATATTAGTATTCATTTACCCAAATAGAACTTTACACAGCATTCAACAGAAAGGAAAATCAATCCAGGAAACACGAACATTATAACAGAAAAATGGAGCCATTTTGTACGCGTGTCAAGTTTTAGAAAGTAAAACAAACAAGCCCTTAGCAGGAAGACAGAAAGAGAGATAAATACATCAACGAGGGGAATATAAAAACAAAAACAAAGAGTCCGGAGACATGTTCGCAAATCAAATATTACAAATTATAGATTCAAGCAATGAACACTTTTCTTCTCTTGCCGACAGAAAATGATTCCGACAGAAACGAAAAAAAAAAAAAGAAAATGTCTTATCTGGTCTGTATAGATTGAGATTGGTGTGGAGATCATGGACATTTTCGATGACAGCTTCAGGAGATTAGAAATTCCAGCAACATTCATTTCATCCGCGTTGGTGATACAGAAAGCAAAATGGCTGCCGGGGCTGAAGGAGACAGCGTTTTGTGTCTGCAAAGACACTCGCTGCTTCTTAGCGCTAATAAGGACTGCCACTTGAAAGATGAAGATTTTCTGATCAAGTCTTGCACGCAGACCACCAGTACTCCACACATACGGGCTGTGTGAGAGCAGGCAACAGTCACATGTGTGTGTACCATGTACGTATGTATGTGTGTGTACCATGTACGTATGTATGTGTGTGTACCATGTACGTATGTATGTGTGTGTACCATGTACGTATGTACCCGCTGCATATACTGACATATACACGAGGTGAAGACGCTGTCACATTCAGCAATCAGCGAACCATAGCTGACTCGCTAAAGTCATGGTTGGAGAACCATAGCTTACTCGCTAAAGTCATGGTTGGCTAACCACAGCTGACATGCTAAAGTCATGGTTGGCTAACCACAGCTGACTCGCTAAAGTCATGGTTGGCTAACCACAGCTGACATGCTAAAGTCATGGTTGGCTAACCACAGCTGACATGCTAAAGTCATGGTTGGCTAACCACAGCTGACATGCTAAAGTCATGGTTGGCGAACCACAGCTGACTCGCTAAAGTCATGGTTGGCGAACCATAGCTGACATGCTAAAGTCATGGTTGGCGAACCATAGCTGACATGCTAAAGTCATGGTTGGCGAACCGTACCTGATCAAGACCCTGTCCCATCTCTTCTTTGGTATCCCCAGTAACAGGCCTAGCCTGGCTAACGGGGCTCCCTCCTCCTCTCTCCCTCTCTCTTTCTCTCTCTCTCAAGGTCCCTACCGACAAGCGTAAGATATCATGTCCTTCCATAACCCTCGAACCCTTGTGCACGTCTTGTCACTGAGCATTCCCCGTGCCAGGATACCAAACCATCAAACATCTTTCCTCTCTGTCTACCTCTTCCTCTTCTGCCTTCGATCTTCCCTGTTGCTGCTAGTTGCTCTAGCCCGCCTCTCCTCCAAACATGCCCCAGAAATTTGGATTGCCGTTTTCTGATCTTCGTTCTAATTTTCCCTGTTTCCTAGTTCACATGACGGCGGAGACTGTTATAGCAACACTACACACTGCTATAGCAAAACTACATACTGTTATAGCAACACTACATCCTTATAGCAATACTACACACTGTTATAGCAACATTACATGCTGTTATAGCAACATTACATGCTGTTATAGCAACATTACATGCTGTTATAGCAACACCACACACTGTTATAGCAACACCACACGCTGTTATAGCAACACCACACACTGTTATAGCAACACCACACACTGTTATAGCAACACCACACGCTGTTATAGCAACACCACACACTGTTATAGCAACACCACACACTGTTATAGCAACACCACACGCTGTTATAGCAACACCACACACTGTTATAGCAACACCACACACTGTTATAGCAACACACACACTGTTATAGCAACACCACACACTGTTATAGCAACACCACACACTGTTATAGCAACACCACACACTGTTATAGCAACACCACACACTGTTATACCAACACCACACACTGTTATAGCAACACCACACACTGTTATAGCAACACTACACTCTTTTATACCAACACTACACAACCTCTACTTTCTTATCCACTTAAGACTGAACAAAAAACTTAGCTGTGTTAACCCGCTCCCAATCCGACACGATGCCACACTTCAACATCTTCACCGGATCGGCTGCAAATAACACAAGCTCACAGGTGCAGGGAGACAGAAGATACAAAAAAAAATTAATAAATAAAAACCCATTGCTAAAACTTGCAAGGTTCATTTCTTTTCTCGTTGATGATGATGATGACACCAGTGATAATTACCTTTCTTAATGACGTGATCATGTGATATTTTATTGGCAGGTCCGCGCGCAGGCAGTGACAGACCCAGGCTAGAGGGCACATGTAGGCCACCCTTAAACTTCTCATTAAATATTTTTTTGTAATCAGTGCTACGTGCAAATAATTTATGTATGTATACACGCGTGCAACTCTGAAGAGGACATTGTTAAGAGAGGCCAAATTAACAGGCATAAAATCCTTTGATGAGGTTGAAAGACTCGCCGAAGACAGGAAAATTTGGTGAACTACTTTGCGAGCCCTATGTGACGTTTAACGGCCAACCGTCCTGTACGTGATGTACTTTACAGAATCCAAGAACTAAAGCGGTTTATAAGAAAGATCTGGCAACATAACATTTGGGTCCATTCTGCTTTTGTCGCCTTTTCAAAATCGGAAACCTCTGCCAAATGCACTCCCTCCATGTCCCAACTTCCCGAGTCTGTTTATATGAGGCAAGATGGGATAGTTTGTGGGTTATAGATGGTGGGTGTGATAATGTGATACTTACAACTTGCAGGCTGAGATAATGTGACAGTCACATCTTGCAGGTTGTGATAATGTAATGGTTACAGCTTGAATGTTGTGATAATCTGATAGTTTGCAGGTTGTGATAATGAGATGTTTATAACTGGCAAGTCATGCAATGTGACAAATGTAGTAGGAAGGTTGTGTAATGTGACATACAAGTATGTAGCAGGAAGGTTGTGTGATGTGACATACCAAGTATATAGCAAGAAGGTTGTGTGATGTGACATGTAAAGCAAGAAGGTTGTGTGATTGACGTATAAAGTAGGAAGGTTGTATGATTGACGTATAAAGCAGTAAGGTTGCGTGATGTGACATATAAAGCAGTAAGGTTGTGTGATGTGACATATAAAGCAGTAAAGTTGTGTAATGTGACATATAAAGCAGTAAGGTTGTGTAATGTGACATATAAAGCAGTAAGGTTGTGTAATGTGACATATAAAGCAGGAAGGTTGCGTGATGTGACATATAAAGCAGGAAGGTTGTGTGATGTGACATATAAAGCAGTAAAATTATGTAATGTGACAGATATAACAGGAAGTTTATGTAATGTGACAGGTATCGCAAGAAGGATTGTGGGGATATTCCAGAACATATATAGAAAGAGGATTCAGTGTCCTCTCAGACAACTGCCCTGTCAGACTTCTATGTAGACTCCACGCTGGCAGAAATGACCTCCAGGCTAAAAGTTTCTGGTCGTATCCCCAAACCTCAATATCGGTCTAGAACGCATTGACCTATGTATGTATTACGTATACACAAGCATTTCGTCTATGAATCCATACATACAGACACTACACACATACACATACTACATACGTGCACATAATCTGTATATATACAAGGCGTGTCCGGTAGGTAGTGAGACTGATTCTATAAAATTCGATTTGCCGAGATACTAACCCTTTACCTAACACCTCTCACCAAACTCAGGCCCGGAGAATCCACCCCGGGCACTGCTGATTGGCTGAATAAGTTAAGTCTCATTACTCACCGGACACACCTTGTATATCTTCTATAAGGATAGTGCTTACATCAAGAACTATGAGAGATGAAAACGGTATGATAATCTTACAACGTAACGCACCGATATCACTGCACCGTACAAGATGATCCACACTTTAATCATATCAGAATGAAGAAGATTATGAAACGAGGAAAAAAAACCAGTTGAAAGTGGTCCAGAGAAGTCAGGCTGTGAAATAACCAGGCGATCTGGTTGTCCTTGACCTCTGGGCAAATGTGGGTCCTGACACCTGTCATTTACACTCGTGCAGGAAGCAACCGCTTGCCTTCGAGATGATAGATACAGGTCGAAGACTCTATCACATCTGCCCCTAAAAAAAACAGAACTTCATAACTCCCTCATCTCGGCGAAACAGTTTTCTGCTTCTAGAAAATATTTACTTCTTATTTGATTATTTGATTAGATTAGAAAGAATTAGAATTTTCCAACCGAAAAATTATCTCTACTTTTCTCGTTTATCCATGTTACTGCAAGGATTTTTTTAAAACCAGTACACTTCCACGTGTCTTTCACCTGGCATTTTGTACTTTAAGAAATACAGTCTCTCTTGACTTACTAGAGTCGTGCCAGATGGTGACAATACACAATATCACACTCATGACGGACGCTACAATCCCTTGGACAATAGATTCTGGACAGGACCCAAGCTATAAATCTCACAGCTGACCGGCACTTAATGGAACAAGTCCAAATTAAACGAAAGCCAGGTCAATAATGAGGAAAAGAAGACGACCAAAAATTCCCTGAGATGTATGATAGTCATACATCTAACAACTGCTGCTAGATGTACACACAACTCTGACAGCACTGGCGACAGTAACAAAGGCCAGCAGACTGCACCGAAACATATCAGTCTTCTTCGAATGAAAACAGGACTGCTCTCCTATGACGTTAGACGCAGACTGTATAACCCCAGAGCAAAGATCACGCCCACAAAGTTTCCCAACAATTCCGTGCTTTGTGAAGCACTCACAACACGTGAATTTTTATTTTTTTTTAATAAACCAAAGTTCTGTATCGTCATCTTAAGATTAGATCACCCCCCCCCCCCCCAACATTTTAACAATTTCATAAAACAATCAAGGGCTTTAAGTAATAATGCAGGGGAACAAACTCATAAAAATCCATGCTATGTTACAAACGGTAATTTGACCTGTTTAAGTAAAGCTGTCTGTCTGACACATTCTGTCTACCCTTCACGGGTCAGTCAGTTTCTTTCTTTCTTTTCCTTTTCTTTCCTTACCTTTTCTTTCTTTCTTTCTTTCTTTCTTTCTTCCAAATATCTTTTGATCTTTCTCACTTTCTATCCTGTTTCTTTCAAATTTGTGTGTTTTTCTTTCTTTCTTTCTTTCTTTCTTTCTTGTACATTGTGTTTCTTTTTATCTTTTACATTTTAGTTTTATTATCCGAAATATACTTGAAAGAGAGTCTTAAAGGTTAGACTTCTACAATAGAATATGACCTATATTAATTAATTAAATTATATTAATTAATTAATTGTTCTTTAAAACTATACCTGAAACTAACTTCATGTAATAAGTATTCGTTCGTTTGTTATTGTTGTTCAAGTTTGCACCAGACATAGCAGGATACCGAGTTTGTCTAAAAAGTTGGTACCTGCCAGAGAGACTGAATCTAAGCTACGGAATTTCTGTGTCACGACCTCGTTTCTTTCCGAGTGTCGCGATCCCTCGTGTCAACTGAACAGTTACTAAAAACTATGTCAATAAAACACCTTTTTATGGGGGGTGCTAGTTGGCTAAGTCGATAGTACGCTGTTCTCTCGTGGCTAGACGGCTGCTCGTCCTACCAGAGTCCGTGGTTCGAATCCCAGGTAATTCTCTTGTGATTGTTCTTTCTCTCACGTCTCACTAAAGTGCTTTGTCTACGGTTTTTTTCGAGGTCTAGTGGCAGTTTATTTCACAATAAAATCCCTGTATGTAGTTAAGGATGAGATGATAGAAGTGCCATCTGTGGTACAGGAGGGCAGTCGATAACCATCCCTGGTTAAGTATCGAGTGAAGGTCACCAGGTGAAATATACCTTCAAGAAACAGTTAGAACTTGTAGTTTTGCCCTAAAGGTCACAAACAGATAACCCAGATATAACTTACGCCCTGGCAGACAGACCAGTGCTGAAGATGTGAACGTGAATGTAAGAGGAAACTACGGGTAGAAAAGATGAAGATTTTAACAACGGGTCGTTTTAAGACATGGGAGGAAAGTACAGAGGGTCAAGGTCGTCTGATGTGAGGAACTGAAAGTCGTGGCCAGCAGTTGTCAGAGACAGTCGATGAGGACAGGTGTAAAGCAGACATTGAGAATACAGTTGTTAGGGAGATATTGAGAATGACACTTGTTAGGTAGATATTTAGAATGACAATTGTTAGGTAGATATTGAGAATGACACTTTTTAGGTAGATATTGAGAATGACACTTTTTAGGTATATATTGAGAATGACACTTGTCAGGTAGATATTCAGAATGACACTTGTCAGGTAGATATTCAGAATGACACTTGTTAGGTAGATATTGAGAATGACACTTGTTAGGTATATATTGAGAATGACACTTGTTAGGTAGATATCGAGAATGACACTTGTTGGGTTGATATTGAGAATGACACTTTTTAGGTAGATATTGGGAATGAAGGATGTTAGGTAGATACTGAGGACTTAGGTAGATATTGAGAAGGTCTGTTGTTAGGTATATATTTAGAAGGGAAGTTGTTAGGTATATATTTAGAAAGGAAGTTGTTAGGTATATATTTAGAAGGGAAGTTGTTAGGTATATATTTAGAAGGGAAGTTGCTAGGTTTATATTTAGAAGGGAAGTTGCTAGGTTTATATTTAGAAGGGAAGTTGTTAGGTATATATTTAGAAGGGAAGGTGTTAGGTATATATTTAGAAGGGAAGTTGTTAGGTATATATTTAGAAGGGAAGTTGCTAGGTTTATATTTAGAAGAGAAGTTGTTAGGTTTATATTTAGAAGGGAAGTTGTTAGGTATATATTTAGAAGGGAAGTTGTTAGGTATATACTTAGAAGGGAAGTTATTAGGTATATATTTAGAAGGGAAGTTGTAAGGTATATTTGCATATATATGTATAGGCTCCTACCGACACATAAAGGCGATTCTGGTTCTGCGCTGTTCAAGAAGCTGAGACAAGTCATTTGCAATTTTTCATTACGTTTTTCATTTTTTATTGTTTCGTTAACATCAAATTCATGTGAATCTATACTTTGTCTCCTCTCTATGATTCTTCGTCCTGTTTGTTTGTGTTTGACAAAGGCTCGCGCCGAAACATCACAAGTGTGTTATTGTTAAATAATAAAGCTGTTCCTTCGTTTTTTCCTAGTTTATACATTTTTAACTGCAGTGCTTTGTGTATAGTTGTACGCTTATACACTAATTATTGTGTGTTACTGAACTAGTTAGTAGTACTGAGCTAGAAGACGCCTACTAGTTAGT
Source organism: Achatina immaculata (assembly GCA_009760885.1). Lineage (NCBI taxonomy): Eukaryota > Metazoa > Mollusca > Gastropoda > Stylommatophora > Achatinidae > Lissachatina > Lissachatina immaculata. The sequence continues at coordinate 52,704,387 of CM019693.1, forward strand.
AGTACTTAGCTAAAAGACGTGTACTAGTTAGTAGTACTTAGCTAGAAGACGTGTACTAGTTAGTAGTACTTAGCTAAAAGACGTGTACTAGTTAGTAGTACTTAGCTAAAAGACGTATACTAGTTAGTAGTACTTAGCTAAAAGACGTGTACTAGTTAGTAGTACTTAGCTAGAAGACGTGTACTAGTTAGTAGTACTTAGCTAAAAGACGTGTACTAGTTAGTAGTACTTAGCTAGAAGACGTGTACTAGTTAGTAGTACTTAGCTAAAAGACGTGTACTAGTTAGTAGTACTTAGCTAGAAGACGTCTACTAGTTAGTAGTACTTAGCTAGAAGACGTGAACTAGTTAGTAGTACTTAGCTAAAAGACGTGAACTAGTTAGTAGTACTAAGCTAGAAGACGTGAACTAGTTAGTAGTACTTAGCTAGAAGATGTCTACTAGTTAGTAGTACTTAGCTAGAAGACGTGTACTAGTTAGTAGTACTTAGCTAGAAGACGTGTACTAGTTAGTAGTTTTGAACTAGAAGACGTAAACTAGTTAGTAGTACTGAGCTAGGCCCACGAATACCTGAAGCAGAGGTTGAGCATGCAATCAGAGCTCGAAGAAAGGTAAAGCAACCGTCCGTGCTGATATCAGAACTGAAGAAATAGAAGCTGGCGGTGACTTTGGAACAAAAATAGTCCCCAGAGTCCTAAATGACATATGTAATAGTGGAGAAAAACCTATACAATAGTGGAGAAATACCTATACAATAGTGGAGAAATACCTATACAATAGTGGAGAAATAACTATACAATAGTGGAGAAATACCTATACAATAGTGGAGAAATAACTTACGTCGTTGTGCAATCTATATTTATACCTTTACCTAGAAAAACCTGGATCAAAGAATTGTGAAGATTACAGAACTGTTAGGCTCTCCTGCCACAGTGCAAAAATACTGCTAATTAAAAGAACCAGACATAAAATGAGACTATTACAACTGTTAAATTGTGCAAGGTGAACTTTTGGTAATAAGATCAGTAAACGATAATCTATCACAATATTGGTATAGATCGTCCAGAAAGAAATACTGATCTTCTCTGGCTTGTAGTACATTAATACAATAATGTATGATTAGAATAATGGACAAATCGGACCTGTTTCATCAAAGCAACACCTCGACGAACAAATGCAAAGCAACTTCCCCCAAAGTACCTACCACATACGACTCAATGTGCTACATGTAGCCAATGGCAGTGGTTGCAAATCCCAACAACAAGCTATATCACAGACAACACAACATTGGGGTCATCTCTCTAAAAACACCGAAGGAGATCCTGATGTCAAGCGCCGAGCACGTGTGGGGGGGGGGGGGGGGCCGCGGCCCCGAGGGTGATGAAGCCGCCCCCCCCCCCCCCGAACCAGCAACAGAGCCAGGTTACAGTCTGCTTGGAAGCAAACAAGTGAACCGGAAACTAACAGAAGAATAGGACTGGCGAGGAAGATCCTTACATCAAAACAAACATCCCAGCAACTGAGATCACGTATCGTAAAATACTACATATATTCAATATTCCTTTATGGTGTAGAAGTCTGGAACTTGAATAAAACAACAGAAAAAGAAATTATAGGCCCTTTAAATGTGGATATACAGAAGAATAAGGCGTATCCCATGGACAGAAAAGAAAACACACAACGAAGCGCTAGACCAACTAGAAGCGAGAAAAAAGACATATTTAAAAACATAACAACAAGGCAGTTAAGATACTTTGGGCGTGTCATGAGGCACAATGCCATATACTGAAGACCGTTCTTAAAGGCAAGATAGAAGGAAAAGGACAAGAGGACGACAGCGACATAGATGGGTGGACAACATCAAGAGATGGGTGGACAACATCAAGAGATGGGTGGACAACATCAAGAGAAGGACAGGGGCAAGGTTGGCCGAGTGTTCTAGGAAGACAAGAAACAGAACAGAGTGGAGATTCTTCTTCTTCTTTATTCTCCCACAAGGGAGAGGGAGAGACAGAGGTAGAGAGAGATGGAGAGAGAGGGAGAGGGAGGGAGAGGGGAAGAGAGAGGGAGAGGGAGAGACAGAGGGAGAGAGAGGAAGGGAGAGAGATGGAGAGAGATATGGAACGAGAGAGCGAGAGAGACAAAGAGAGAGAGCAAACACGAGAGGGAGAGGGAGCGAGAGAGAGCGAGAAAGAGAGAGAGAGAGAACGAGAAAGAGAGAGAGAACGAGAGAGAGCAAGAGAACGAGAGAGCGAGAGAAAGAGAGAACGAGAAAGAGAGAGAGAGAGCAAGAGAGCGAGAGAAAGAGAAAGAGAGAGAGAGAAAACGAGAAAGAGAGAGAGAACGAGAGAGAGCAAGAGAACGAGAGAGCGAGAGAAAGAGAGAGAACGAGAAAGAGAGAGAGAGAGAGAGCAAGAGAGCGAGAGAAAGAGAAAGAGAGAGAGAGAGAGAGCAAACGAACAATCAAACCGTATTTTCAATAGATGAAGAACTAGGCACACAATTCCAATTCGGTCTTACATTTTGACTTTTATCTTTTATCTTTCATTCAAACCCATTCATTTAACATCACTTTAATACCAATTTACCAACATATAAAAATCAATACTAAATATAAACTGAAAACTGTTACATATAATAACTTACCCACACATTCAACGATATATGCACACAAAACATATCATGAAACCATTTCAGATTCTTAAGCAGTTAAATTGATAAACAGATCGCATAAAAGAATAATTTCACAAGCTTTCTAAATACACATAGTTTTCTGAGTAAATCTATAATGAAAGTAAATCCTTAAAGGGGGCATGTGAAATCTAGCAAATATTGAAAAAAAAAAGTTTTAAACTAAGATAAGGAAAATACCTTATGAGTTTTAGATAGGATGGAAGTGTATTAAGTGGGTGAGCAGCAGAGTAAGCAAGGCCTTTTTTCTTGTATAAGTTAACCATATGTTTAGGGAGAGAACATCACAGAGCACAGTTATTGTTATTTTTGCAGCTAACATTACCGACAGTTATTGTTATTTTTGCAGCTAACAATACTGACAGTTACTGTTATTTTTGCAGGTAACATTACCGTCAGTTATTGTTATTTTTGTAGCTAAATTTACTGACAGTTATTGTTAATTTTTTTACATACATTTATCAACAGTTGTTGTTGATTTGAAGCATGCCTGAGTTTGGTTTCAACCTTAACAGCGGGTATAAATACGCTGGTGTTTTCGAAGAGAAAGATTTCTGTGAAGTAACTTCGCTATGTTAAATAACAATCTATTTTTCATTTTGAGAAACAGAAATCTGAGCTGTTTGTATCGATGTGTAGTTTGTGCTGGATATTTATCACTGATAAGTTGTACTGTTCGTTTTTTGTAATGAGTAAAACTTCTGTTGTGTTGGATACACGACGACAATCTCTTATTGTGGGTTGTATGGTTCTGTATGACTGTATTTTTAGTATTTAGCATGTCTTCAAACAAACAGACGGATAGACAGACAGACAGGCAGACAGACAGACAGACAGACAGACAGACAGACCGGCAGGCAGGCAGGCAGGCAGACAGACAGACAGACAGACAGACCGACAGACAGACAGACAGGCAGGCAGGCAGACAGACAGACAGACAGACAGACCGACCGACCGACCGACCGACCGACCGGCAGGCAGGCAGGCAGACCGACCGACCGATCGATCGACCGACCGACAGACAGACAGACAGACAGACAGACAGACAGACAGATAGATAGATAGATAGATAGATAGATAGATAGATAGATAGATAGATAGATAGATAGATAGATAGATAGATAGACAGAAAAGAAGAACATTATTTCACTCTCAGAAAATTAAAAATATTTCCAAATAACCTCCTTTCTCCATCCCCTACCTCAACTCCCCTACTCCAGCCCCGCCCCCACCACAGAGTTTCCTAATTAATCCTCCCTTTGATTTCCAGCCCACATTAACTAGCTCATCACAGTCTTCACCCCAACAGCACCGACTACAGCCCCGAAACAGTCCGCCAAAGTACATGCCGGGATCCATTCTTGCTTAGACGAACAACAAACCACGCGGAAGGCGGAACAAAATAGTCCGGAAATGAATTCCATTTCGAGGCATGACGGTATCCCATAGTTCCCGGCAAATCGGAAGCGAAAGAGTACATAGCCGTTACCTTGGTGAAAAAAAAATGGCTACATAAATTTTGTGTCTGGTTTTTGTTTTCTTCCTGGTTGAAAGAAAAACAAGGGAAAAGGAAGTAAACGGGAAAGAAAAATGAAGCTGCGAAATGGAATTTGGAAACAACGGACGCGAAATGGATTGATAAGTTATTTTTGATATTTTAGAAATGTGACACTGCGAGATGTTTCCGGTGTGAGAAATGGTTTGTCTGTGTTTGTCTGTGTTTGTCTGTGTTTGTCTGTGTTCGTCTGTGTTTGTCTGTGTTCGTCTGTCTGTCCGTGCGCAGATGTGACAAATCCAGGAGTTAGAACACCACAAATGCTAGAGACAATGAGAAGAATGTGACTGCTTGAATGAGGCAGCTGACTTGTGAGCCTTGGAATGAAGAGATAGAATGTGATAGATAGAATAACTTTCACTTTCTGAGCTCACTGCATGCATAGAATCAGCGGTCACATTTTTTGCCTGTACACAGCACGTAGACAAAATGTCTCCTGAAAAAAGATCCGAACAAATCAGTTTCTTGTCCATCTATAAATGTTATCAGTATCTTTTATGCAGAAAAACTCAGTTAAGTAAATTACCACTCACTCCGTAGCTCAGCAGTAGTCAGAAAGAACTTCTTATATTTATTTTGGCATGAAGAGGATTAAATTGGCAACTTTATTTCCAGTTGTTTCCAGAAACGTGAAAGAAGTGTTCTTTTTGTAAAGTTATAGAAGTGTTATTTTTGTAAAGTTATAGAAGTGTTCTTTTTGTAAAGTTATAGAAGTGTTCTTTGTGTAAAGTTATAGAAGTGTTCTTTTTGTAAAGATGTGGAAGACCTTTTTGTAAAATTATAGAAGTATTCTTTGTAAAGTTATAAAAAATATTCTTTTTGAAAAGTTATAGAAGTGATTTTTTTTGGTAACGTTACAGAATTGTTTTTTTTTTGTAAAGTTATAAACTATTCTTTGGTAAAGTTATAAAAGTGCTCCTTCTGCAATGTTATAGAAGTAGTTTTTTTTTTCTAAGGTTACAGACATTTTAAGTGAAAATGATAATTTAATTTCGTCTTTCTGTTGGGGGTGGGGGTGGGGGGGGGGGGTAACAGGTCAGGTGCAAATCTCGTGGAAGAAGAAAGTCCAGTGAACGAAGTCCAGGAAATCAGAATCTATAGTGCTCTCTCAGTATCAGCTCCAAACTCCAAGCAGAGATTTCATTTCACTGAGTACAACGATAATTTCAGGGTTTGCCGCGAAGAACTCATATTTTTTCAGTGTTCTTGCCTTGAGCGGTAAGCTTGCAGTACATGGGCAGTAAGCTGGCAGTACATGGGCAGTAAGTGGGCAGTAAATTGGCAGTGAGCGGGCAGTAAATGAGCATTAAGCGGGCAGTAATTGAGCAGTAAGGGGGCAGTAAATAAGCAGTATGTGGGCAGTACATGGGCAATGAGCAGGCAGTACATGGGCAGTGAGCGGGCAGTACATGGGTAGTGAGCGGGCAGTACATGGGCAGTGAGCGGGCAGTACATGGGCAGTGAGCGGGCAGTACATGGGCAGTGAGCGGGCAGTACATGGGCAGTGAGCGGGCAGTACATGGGCAGTGAGCGGGCAGTACATGGGCAGTGAGCGGGCAGTAAATTGGCAGTGAGCGGGCAGTACATGGGCAGTGAGCGGGCAGTAAACGAGCAGTAAGCCGGCAGTAATTGAGCAGAAAGGGAGCACTAAATAAGCAGTAAGCGAGCAGTATGTGGGCAGTGAGCGGGCAGTACATGGGCAGTAAGCGGGCAGTACATGAGCAGTGAGCGGGCAGTACATGGACAGTAAGCGGGCAGTAATTGAGCAGTAAGGGGGCAGTAAATAAGCAGTAAGCGAGCAGTATGTGGGAAGTAAACGGGCAGTACATGGGCAGTAAGCGGGCAGTAATTGAGCAGTAAGGGGGCAGTACATGGGCAGTGAGCGGGCAGTACATGGACAGTAAGGGGGCAGTAAGGGGGCAGTAAATAAGCAGTAAGCGGGCAGTACATGGGCAGTAAGGGGGCAGTAAATAAGCAATGAGCGAGCAGTATGTGGGCAGTAAGCGGGCAGCACATAGCAGTAAGGGGGCAGTAAATGAGCAGTAAGGGGGCAGTAAGCGGGCAGTAAATGGGCAGTAAGCGGGCAGTACATGGGCAGTAAGCGGGCAGTACACATCCGATGTGACAAGAGCGAGGCTTTCAATTCATGAACTTGAAATACATGCGGTGTCCCGTACTAACAGGACAATGTGAACAGTCCCGGTTCCCGTCACAGAGAAAGGTCACTTATTACTTATTTCTTGAGACAATTGTTCCTACCCATAAGGTGCCGAGTATTCACTTTCACAGCTAGGCTGATAAGGAGGGTGTTGGCAGCGGTATAACGTTTCGAGAAACCGCGTCATCGACGGCGTGTGCTGCCTAAAAGGGCAGTATCGCAAGTTAAACTGAGAAGCGATGTCCACCCACAATATTCTGTACTTTTTGTCTTACTACTATTTATTTATTCTCTCCATCTCTTTCTTTTGTCCTCTCGTTCTTCTTCTCTCTTTCACGTCATTTATATTTTCTCTTTCTCTTCTCTTCCTTCTCTCTCATTATCTTTCTTTCTTACTCTCTCTCTATCTCTCTTGTTTCTCGCGAAACAGTTCGCAATGTTTGTATCCTACTTTCATTAAAATGATACTGAATGTGTATATCCTACTTTCGTTAAAATGATACTGAGTGTTTGTATCCTACTTTCGTTAAAATGATACTGAGTGTTTATATCCTACTTTCGTTAAAGTGATACTAAGTGTTTATATCCTACTTTCGTTAAAGTGATACTAAGTGTTTATATCCTACTTTCGTTAAAGTGATACTGAGTGTTTATATCCTACTTTCGTTAAAGTGATACTGAGTGTTTATATCCTACTTTCGTTAAAATGATACTGAGTGTTTATATCCTACTTTCGTTAAAATGATACTGAGTGTTTGTATCCTACTTGGATTAAAATGATACTGAGTGTTTGTATCCTACTTGGATTAAAATGATACTGAGTGTTTGTATCCTACTTGGATTAAAATGATACTGAGTGTTTGTATCCTACTTGGATTAAAATGATACTGAGTGTTCGTATCCTACTTGGATTAGAGTGATATTGAGTATTTGTAACATAATGAAACTTGAGAGATAAATGACAGAATGTCAGACTTGTATGTCCGATTTTTCTTACTCTTAGAATGATATTTATTCTGTCGTTCTTTATCTTTTTATCTCTTTGTCTCTCCTTCTGTCTTTCTCTGTCTCTCTGTCTGTGTGTCTGATTGTCTCTCTGTCTGTGTATCTAATTGTCTCTCTGTCTGATTCTCTGATTGCCTGACTTGTGTGTCCAATTGTTTTTTCTTTGAGAATAATATTCGCTATGTCCTTCTTTATTTTCCTGTCTCTCTCTGTTTCTCTCTCTCTCTCTCTCTGTGCCCAATTCTTAACCCTGTGAAAATCAAGTATGTTCGTTCGTTCGTTCTCTCTCTATCTCCATGTCTCTCTTTGTCTTTCTCTGTCTGTCTCTCTTTCTATCTGTCTTTGTGTCTGATTCTATGTGTTCGTGCATGTCTAAAATTTGCCAGTCCAAATTTTATTTCTCTGAGGATAATATTTGTCCTGTCGTTCTCTGTCTCTTTCTCATTCTCTCTCTCTCTCTCTCTCTCTCTCTCTCCGCCTCTAATTCTGAATGACTGTGACAGACTGAAAGTTGTATGATGAAGGGCAGAATGTTAGACGGGCCTGCGTGCCCAATTCTTAACCCTTTGAAAATAAAGTCCGTTCGTTCATTCGTTCGTTCGTTGTCTCTCTCTCTCTCTCTCTCTCCCCAACGTGTGTGTCCAAATTTTAGTTCTCTGTGAATAACATGTATTTGTTCTCTCGCTCTTTCTGTAAATGAATGTGTGTCAGCCTGCCTGTATGTCTGCCTGTATGTCTGTCAGACTCGACCTAGTTCCCTAAACTCTTTCCTATTGCTGTCATCAACCAAAAAGACCCAGATTCTAAAGAGCCTAAACTTGCCAAAGATGCAAGCCCTGTCCAAATGCCGGACTCCTGTAATGATCTGGAAGATTCTGCAGATTCTTCTCTCTCTCTACATAGGATAGATAACTCTGTGTCTTTCATCGCAGATGACACACACACACACACACACACACAGAAAAAAGGGAAGAAATAAAGACGTTTCTTCCTAATTCTAAATCTTCCCATCTTGCTAACTTGTTCCTAAACACAAAAAAATATTTCGTGTAAAAAAAAAAAAAAAGACATAGAAGGGAATCCCTGTTAGAGCAAACCGTAATGAGAGTAAGATTTTGGGGGTGGGGGGGGGGGTGGGGAAGGGTGGGGATTGAGGGAGTGCAAGGGTGGGGGGGGGGAAGGGTGGGAGTCTGAGCAGATCGAGCGTCCAGGAACGTATCTAGATCGCAGAGAAGGCGCTCACAGTATTGATATCTACCTCGCCGGAACAGGACAAAAAAAAAAAGAAGTAAAAGGAAAAAAAAAGAAAGAAGTAAAAGAAAAAAAAAGGTAGAGAAAGACAACCAAGAAACCAAAACGGAGAAGGGAGACCAGGTCGGAAATTAAGAAAGGGAGAATCTGATGGTAAAAACAGGAAGTTAGTCCAGCAGGGAGACTAGATGAACAGGGAGATACAAGAGTCGGATCCATTACAAAGTCTTATCCGGGATTATCATGTCCGTCTATGGCGGGGTGTGTTGGTGTACTTTGATGTAGCCAACAACCTGATGCCGCGCTGAAGTTGTTCTTTAAAGTGGAAGAATAAAGAAGACAGGAGCAGTGACTGATTAAGCACTCTCTAGGGCCCCTGTGTAAAGTCACCCGACCCCTCCCAGCTATACCGTCCATCTCCCTATGTATGGCCTGGTTCCCCTTTAGCTGTGATGAGTTCTATTACAATAACCAGTTTGTTATTTTACAAATAGAACACACTCTAATATATCATTGTCTTTTTGGATAAAATAGCCTACTACTACTACTACTATTACTACTATTACTACTACTAGTATTACAACTACTATTACTACTACTACTATTATTACTACTACTACCACCACCACTATTACTATTACCTACTACTACTACTACTACCACTATTACTATTACCTACTACTACTACTACTACCACTAATACTACTACTACTACTACTACTACTATTATTATTACTACTATTAAACTACTACTTCTCCTTCTCCTCTTCTTCTTCTTCTGCTTTTCCCTCCTCTTTCTTCTTCGTCTTCTTCTTCTTCTACATACTTCTTCTTTTTCTTTCTTCCTTAATCTGCTACTTCTTCTTCTTCTTCTTCCTCCTTCTTCTACATACTTCTTTTTCTTCTACATACTTCTTCTTCTTTCTTCCGCTTCTTCTTCTGCTTCTTCTTCCTTGTTCTTTTTGTTCTTCTGACAGTAGCGTCGCAGGGATTTCGGACATCGGCCCAGAGCCAGGTGAGAGGCCTGGGTAGCTGTCATGTCATGTTTCCTCAGGTGTCCTTCACCCCATCTACCCACTTTTTTCCTTGGTTCTTCCTAGCGCCCTATACCCGGATGTCCGAGTTGTATGCGCGCGCAGCCTGCTTATTCTAGACTGGTATGTCCCGAAACATTTAACTCTCCGACCTTCGATGCTGTCCTTGACAGGCGTTGCTCTCACCATTTGCAGGATTATTTTACTCCACGCTCGATCACTTCATGTCTTGTTTACCATTTTTTTCTGAAGCATTTCATCTCTCATGACTGTCACATGATTATCACGTGAAAAAAAAAACTATTTGTGTAGCTTTTCTTCTCCTTCTCGGCGGGGCCCTCAGGCGTTATGGGCCCCTAGATTTAAACCCTATTCAGCATTAACAGATAATCAATTGCCCTACTTGATCACAATAAATTGACGTGGCTATTTCGATTTATGACTCACTGGAAGAAAAATACAGAATAACAAAACGAAATGAGGAATATGGACTGAATGTTAGAAAAATGTCATTTGGTTACGTGAAATTACATTTCACTTATCTTCTGTCACTTTTTTCCTCTGTAAATATGGTATAAATTGGAAGGAGGGGTAAAGATAAGATATTTAACAGTATGTGGTAAAGATAAAAACAAGTTTTATTTGTCCCAGAAGCCGGCGCTTACAACCAAAGTTTTTTTTTTTGGGGGGGGGGTCCATACTGTGGTATCCAGTGGGTTGTTGTTAGAAGAGGGACTGAAGGAGGAGGAGGAGAGAGATGTAGACAGAGAGAAGAGAGGCAGAGAATTAGAGGGTAGAAGGAGAGAGAGAGGAAGGGAATTAGAGGAGAAAGAGAGAGGAAGAGAGAAGGGAAAGGAGAGAGAAGCGAATAGAGAAGGAGAGAGAGAGAGGGGAAGGGAATTAGAAGAGAAAAGAGAGGAAGAGAGAAGGAAAAGGAGAGAGAAACGGATAGAGAAGGAGAGAAAGAGGGGAAGGAGAGAGAGAGAGGAGAGAGGAGAGTGGGAAAGGGAAAGAGAGAGGGAATAGGAGAGAGGGGGAGATAGACAGGGAGAGAGAGAGGAAGAGAAATGAGGGAGGGAAAAAGAGAGACAGAGAAAGAGAGTGGGAGAGAAAGGAGTAAGAGAGAAAGAGAGAGGGAGACAGAGAAGAAGACGAAGAGAGAAGGAGAGAGGGAAAAAGGAGAGAGAGTGGGAGAAAGAGGGACAGCGAGAAAGTGAGAGAGGAAGAGAGAACTGAAGAGAAGTGGAGAGAAAAAGGGAGAGGGAAGGGCAGAGAGAGATTGAGAGAAAGGAAGAGAAAGAGGGAGAGCGAAGGAGACAAAAGGGGAGAGATGGAGAGAGAGGGGAAGAGATGGAGAGAAGAGGAGAGAAAGAGGGGGAAAGAAAGAGGAGGAAGAGGTAGAGAGATGGAGAGAAAGGAACACAAATGGAGATAGATGGAGAGAAAGAGGGAGAGAGATGGAGAGAATGAGGGAGAGAGATGGCGAGAGATGGAGAGAAAGAGGGAGAGAGATGGAGAGAAAGAAAGAAAGAGGGAGAGAGATGGAGAGGGAGAGAGAGATGGAAAGAAAGAGGGAGAGAGATGGAGAGAAAGAAAGAGATGGATAGAAAGAGGGAGAGAGATGGAGAGAAAGAAAGAGATGGATAGAAAGAGGGAGAGAGATGGAGAGAAAGAATGAGAGAGATGGATAGAAAGAGGGAGAGAGATGGAGAGAAAGAGGGAGAGAGATGGAAAGGAAAGAGAGAGAGATGGAGAGAAAGATGGAGAGTAAGGGAGAAAGATGGAGAGAGATGGAGAGAAAGAGGGAGAGAGATGGAGAGAAAGAGGGAGAGAGATGGAGAGAAGGGCTGAGAAGGTGGGTTTTTAGAAAGAGTGCGGGATTAAGTGGAATATTTCAGAAAATTATACGCTTATTCTAGAGATGACAATTACTGATATGATGGAAAACTGATGTTTACGGATATGGCAGAAAGATGGTAGCTACAGATGTCATAGAAAGATGATGTTCAAGGTCAGGATGGAAAGATGACAGTTCTGGATATGACAGAATGACAGTAATGTACAGAGAGTTAAGACACCAACCCCTTCACCGTTCTGTCTCTCTCTCTCTCCTCCCCCAACCCCAATGTCTCACTATGATAGTCACGTGATGAATGAACACCAGACAAAGTTAATGACTTTTGTTCCGACGTTTGATCTGTATTTTGTCCCGACGTTTGATCTGTCTTTTGTCCCGACGTTTGATTTTTCTTGTGTCCCGACGTTTGATCTGTCTTTTGTCCCGACGTTTGATTTTTCTTGTGTCCCGATGTTTGATCTGTCTTTTGTCCCGACGTGTGATCTGTCTTTTGTCCCGACGTTTGATCTGTCTTTTGTCCCAACTTTTAATTTGTATTTTATTCCGACGTTTGATTTGTCGTTTTTCCCGACGTTTGATCTTTCTTTTGTCCCAACCTTTGCTCTTATGTTTGCCGTGACTTTTGATCTGCGACGTTTGGTGTAACGTTTGTCGTGGCGTTTTTTTTTCCTGACTTTTGTCCCGACGTTTGATCTGACTTATGTCTAAACGTTTTTTTTCTGACGTTTGTCCCAAGGTTTATCGCGACGTCTGATGTGACAATGTTCCCGACGTGTGGGCTCGTTTTATGCGTGATCATTTCTGTCTCCCAGGATTCTGTCTGCTACTGGATTTAAAAACAAGGTAGATAGAGGTGTATGGTGCAGTTTTACAAAGTGAGGGAGGGAGTGAGTAAGGTGAGAAAAAACAAATAGAAAGTATGAGAATGTATAAATGAAAAACATACAACATCCGATATTTCGGCGTGAGCCTTATTCGAGGATACATACAAAACAAGACAAAAACATGAAGAACTTATCTGAAATGTCTTCCTCCGAGTCAGGACAGAAAAGTGTGTAGTAGAAGAGAGTAGAAGATTTAAAAACATAAGACCACGCGATAATTGAAATCAGATAGACAGAAGGATAGGCAGACAGACAGAAAGGTAACTAAAGGGGGAGGTGGGTAGGTAGGTAAGGTAGGTAGGCAGGCAGATGAACAGACAGACAGACAGACAGAGAGACAGACAGACAGACAGACAGACAGACAATAAGACAAGAAAGAAAAGGATACAAAATGATGTTCAGAAAATGCACTTTCTATGCATATGAAAAACGAAGCACCAACAAGATTATGAAAGATTAAATTACATTAGTTGGACAAGGGAAAATTAAATTAGTGGGTCAAGAGAAGATTACATTATAAAAGTGAGACAAGTGAAGATTATGTCATTTTCGAGCGGAGTTATTATTACTGTTATTATTATTATTGTTGTTATTGTTATTATTTATTATTATTATTAGCTGTGTTGGATAGCGTTGGCTGTCATGCTTCTCTAGTTTGTGCGAGCCTTGGTGCGTCTATTTAATTGAAATGCTCTTCTTCTTCTTCTATGCCACTCAGACAGTCCGTCCACTGAGATATTTCCCTCTTGGCCTTCCTCTCTTTCTCTTTTTCCCTTGAATTTTCCAGTCATTACCAGGTTCTCCAACCTCCGTCTTCTCACGGAACGTCCAGGATATCCCAGCCTTGGAAAAATACCAGACAAAGATCTTAGGCGTGAGAGAAAGAGAAATGAAAAGAGAGCAGGCAGGACTTGAACCACGGACTCTGGTAGGACGAGCAGTCACTCAGCCACCAGAGTACAGCCGCGTATCAGTCTGGCAGCTGCCAGAGCCTGCATCTAAGCAACGGAATTTCTGTGTCACGGCCGAGTCTCGGAGGCGTCCACTATTTCAGACACGCTTTAAGGACTTGGCTATCGAACATCCGAGACACGACGGCCAAGTCGATAGATGCGCTGTGTTCTCGTGTCTAGTCCCTGACCCAGTTTTCCTGTCATTTTCTTTGTCAGTTTTCCTTCTCTCACATCTAAAGTTCTTTGTCTGCTTTTTTCAGCACTGTCCTCTAGAGGTTTACTGTGCAAGTTTCAATGGAAGAAAAGATGAAAATGACATTAGGAGACTTAATTTTAAAAAAATAGATTTAAACTAGTATTTGACTGAATATATTGCTTCTAGTTCAGCTCCACTGCCTGAAACAAAGTTACATGGTCTGAGATTCCGCCAAGAAATCAGTGACATTTACTACACGAGTACAGCGTCCCCAGCCCATCATCATCATCATCATCATCATCATCCTCCTTCGAATAAAACAAAAGCCGCCACATAGCGCTAGAAAAATCATGAATGAAAAGTCAGACAACATCTCTAAGAAAGAAATCATAACCACAAAATAAAAACCCATTTCCTGAATGTGTGATGAGGGATAACGCCGGAACTAAATTACTTCCAGATATTAAACCGCCGAGATTACCTCGCCATCGGCGCAACCCGACGGTGGTGCTTGGGCTGGCGTCTACACTGTCGCTGGCAACCAGGACAGCCCGAGGGCTGCTTCTTACGTGACGAGCATCCATTTTCAAATCTTAGGCATAAGTATTGAATAATGTTTCTATGTCCTGCAGGACTTCATCTGTTCATAATTTGGAAGCCGCAATACGGCAGATTTCATTTTCCATTTCATTTCTTTTCCCTAAACCAAATCTTTCTTCCTATCTTACATTTGAGTTAACAGAATTTCTGTTCTAGATGAGGTCTCTCTCTCTCTCCTCTCTCTCTCTTTTTTCTCTTTCTCTCTCTCCCCATCTCTCCCTCCCTCTTCCTCTCTCTCCCCTTCTTCCTCTTTCTCTCCCTTTTTCTCTCTCCTCTCTCTCTTTCTCTTCCTCTTTCTCTCGCTCATTCTCTTTCCCACTCTCACTCTCCCTCTTTCTCTACCTTTTCTCTCTCTCATTCTATCTTTCTCTTTCTCTCTCTCCTCTCTCTCTCTCTCTTTCTCTCGGTCCCCTTTATCTCTTGTTCTCTCTGTCTTTCTCTCCTCTCCCTGGTGTCTATTTCCCCTCTTTTTCTCCTTCTCTTTTTCTCTCTCCCCTCTCTCCGCTTTCTCTCTCCCCCTCTCTCTTTCTCTCTCCGCCTCTTTGTTTTCTCTCTCTTTTTCCCTCATTCTCTCTCTTTTTCTCTCCCTCTCTCTTTCTCTCACTTTTTCCCTCATTCTCTCTCTTTTCTCTCCCTCTCTCTTTCTCTCTCTCTCATTGTCAATCTATTTCTCTCTCTCTTTCTCTCTCTCCTTCTCTCTCATGTCTCCTCTATGTACATATCCTAAACCCAGAATTGATATGTACAAGAAAAGCCTTGCATACTCTGCAGTACAGCTCTGGAACACCCTCCCCTACAATTTAAAATCCATTGGTAATACTTCATCCTTTAACTCAAACCTGTTTCATTATTTACTTGCATGTAATTATATGCCTCCATAAAATAGCCAGCACTCTCTCAACACATGGCTCGTAAACCATCAAGTACTTCAGTGACATAGTTAGAAAAGCAACTTGTTAGATATTGTTAGAAATTATTTTAATGTTTGTTTAAAAAAATATGTTAGAAGATCTGTATTTACAATGTATTTTTATTTATGTATATGTCTGCGGGTGTATGTGTGCGTGAGTGCTATTTTATTAGGTTAATTACTTCTTCTCTTTTACCTTGAATGTAGTAGTTAAATCTTACACTCTTTTGATATGTTTTTACTAATTTAATTTGTATATTTGTACTAAATCAAGTGTGTGGGAAGAATGAAAGATGGAGTGATGAAGGGCAGAATGTAAGACGGGCCTGCGTGCCCAATTCTTTACCCTTGAAAAATAAAGATTATTCATTCATTCATTCATTCATTCATTCTCTCATTCTCAATCTTTATCTCTCTCTCTCTCTCTCTCTCTCTCTCTCTCTCTGCTCGCTTGGAAAAGTCCCATTATTTATTTTTAAAAAAAGCGGTTTATTTTCTTGTGATAAATTTTCTTTTCAAGCACTGGCAGCTTATCTATATACAATATAATCCAGTACACCTCGCAGTGCAGACAGCTGTTACTCAGAGCCAGTCTTTTCTGTATTAGTCGGTCAAGATCTGGTGTGACACTTTGGATGATTTTTGGGTAAGGTGCTAATAACGTATCTGAAACTTGCATTCCTCCTCAAATGAGAATTCAGCTCATTATTGACTGCTCTACCTGTGCGCCCAGTATGTGATAAAGCACGTGCATATGCACATTTATAGAATGCCAGTTATGTGATTACACTAATGTTTGTAAGTGTTTAATAAATGCGTGTATTTTCGGTATATGTCTCAATCGATGACCATCGAGTTGGAGCTCACATGAAAATTGTTAGGAAAAATACGTAAAAAAAAAAAACTGTCCAAAAAAAAAACTGTCAATAAAATATACGTCAACAAAATTTCATATAATCCATAAAAACATTTAAAGTCCCTCATACATACTGTCCTTCACGTATCCTTTAACAATGAGATTAACAGTCAGTGTCTTATAACAGTGAGGTAGTGAGATTATTGGCCAGTGTCTTCTAATAGTGTGGTAATAAGATTATTGGCCAGTGTCTTCTAATAGTGTGGTAATAAGATTATTGGCCAGTGTCTTCTAATAGTGTGGTAATGAGATTATTGGCCAGTGTCTTCTAATAGTGTGGTAGTGAGATTATTGGCCAGTGTCTTCTAATAGTGTGGTAGTGAGGTTATTAGCTAGTGTCTTCTAATAGTGTGGTAGTGAGATTATTAGCCACTATCTTCTAATAGTGTGGTAATGAGATTATTGGCCACTATCTTCTAATAGTGTGGTAATGAGATTATTGGCCAGTGTCTTCTAACAGTGTAGTAGTGAGATTATTGGCCAGTGTCTTCTAACAGTGTAGTAGTGAGATTATTGGCCAGTGTCTATTAATAGTGTGGTAGTGAGATTATTAGCTAGTGTCTTCTAATACTGTGGTAGTGAGATTATTGGCCACTATCTTCTAATAGTGTGGTAATGAGATTATTAGCCAGTGTCTTCTAATAGGGTGGCAGATAGATTATTGGCCAGTGCCTTCTAATAGTGTGGTAATGAGATTATTGGCCAGTGTCTTCTAATAGTGTGGTAGTGAGATTATTGGCCAGTGTCTTCTAATAGTGTGGTAATGAGATTATGGGCCAGTGTCTTCTAATAGTGTGGTAATGAGATTATTAGTCAGTGTCTTCTAATAGTGTTGCAGTGAGATTATTGGCCAGTGTCTTCTAATAGTGTAGTACTGAGATTATTGGCCACTGTCTTCTAATAGTGTGGTAGTGAGATTATTGGCCACTGTCTTCTAATAGTGTGGTAGTGAGATTATTAGCCAGTGTCTTCTAATATTGTGGTAGTGAGATTATTAGCCAGTGTCTTCTAATATTGTGGTAGTGAGATTATTGGACAGAGGCTTATAATAGTGAGGTAATGTGATTAGTGGGCAGAGTTTTCTAATAGTGTGGTAGTGAGGTATTGAGATTTCTGGACAAGTGTCTTCTAATAGTGAGGTAGTGAGGTTAATGTGTAGTGTCTTCTAATAGCGAAGTAATGAGATTAGTGGCCAGTGTCTTTTTTTTTTAGTAAGGTTAAGTGGATTAAGTGCCAGAGTGTTCTATTAGTGAGGTAGTGAGATTACTTGCCAGTGTCTTTTATTAGTTTGTAATGTGATTTGTGGCCAGTGTCTTCTAATAGTGAGATAATGAGATTAGTGGCCAGTGTCCTCGAAGACTGTGGTAATGAGATTAGTGGCCGGTATCCTTTAATAAGGATGTAATGAGATTAGTGGCCAGTGTCCTCGAAGAATGAGTTAATGAGATTAGTGGCCGGTATCCTTTAATAGGGATGTAGTGAGATTAGTGGCCAGCGTCTTCTAATAGCGAGGTAAAGAGATTAGTGGCCAGTGTCCTCTAATAATGAGGTTATAAGATTAGTGGGCAGAGTCTTCTAACAGTGATAAAATGAGATCAGTGGCCAGTGTCTTCTAATAGTGAGGTAAAAAGATTAGTGGCCAGTGTCTTCTAATAGTGAGGTAAAAAGATTAGTGGCCAGTATTTTCTAATAGTGAGATAATGAAATTAGTGGCCAGTGTCTTCTAATAGTGAGGTAAAAAGATTAGTGGCCAGTATTTTCTAATAGTGAGATAATGAAATTAGTGGCCAGTGTCTTCTAATAGAGAGGTAAAAAGATTAGTGGCCAGTATTTTCTAATAGTGAGGTAAAAAGATTAGTGGCCAGTATTTTCTAATAGTGAGATAAAAAGATTAGTGGCCAGTGTCTTCTACCAGTGAGATAATGAAATTAGTGGCCAGTGTCTTCTAAAAGTGAGATAATGAGCTTAGTGGCAAGTGTTCTCTATTAGGGAGGTAGTGAGATTAGTGACAATTGTCATCTAATAATGAGGTAAAGAGATTAGTGGCCAGTGTCCTCTAATAGTTAGGTAAAGAGATTAGTGGCCAGTGTCCCCTAATAGTGAGGTAAAGAGATTAGTGGCCAGTGTCCTCTGTTAGCGAGGTAAAGAGATTAGTGACCAGTGTCCTCTGTTAGCGAGGTAAAGAGATTAGTGACCAGTATTTTCTAATAGTGAGGTAAAAAGATTAGTGGCCAGTATTTTCTAATAGTGAGATAAAAAGATTAGTGGCCAGTGTCTTCTACCAGTGAGATAATGAAATTAGTGGCCAGTGTCTTCTAAAAGTGAGATAATGAGCTTAGTGGCAAGTGTTCTCTATTAGGGAGGTAGTGAGATTAGTGACAATTGTCATCTAATAATGAGGTAAAGAGATTAGTGGCCAGTGTCCTCTAATAGTTAGGTAAAGAGATTAGTGGCCAGTGTCCCCTAATAGTGAGGTAAAGAGATTAGTGGCCAGTGTCCTCTGTTAGCGAGGTAAAGAGATTAGTGACCAGTGTCCTCTGTTAGCGAGGTAAAGAGATTAGTGACCAGTGCCCTCTGTTAGCGAGGTAAAGAGATTAGTGGCCAGTGTCCTCTAATAGTGAGGTAAAGAGATTAGTGGCCAGTGTCCTCTATTAGTGAGATAGTGAGATTAGTTGTAGTAGCAAGGCAATGCACTTGATGGGTTTAAACTGTTCCCCTACAACAGAAGCAAAACCAGAATTTCATTCTTCGGAGTGCCTACCCGGGTTGTACTACATCCTTCTCTCTTGTCTGAGGAGGGGGATGGAGAGATTTGAGAGGAGGAGGATCAGGAGATAGAGAGGACCTCGAGCAGCTATCGATGTCTTACAGGAGGTCTTACCTTTTCGTCTTATGCTGAGGTACGTGAGTTTTCTCTTGTCCCTTCATTTACTTAAATAAAAATACAAACGAATTTTTGCGTGAATATTCCGTCTCCCTAAATACACCGCTAACCCTATGTAACACGTGATCTGGTGTACCTTTCCTTGCAGATGATGATAATATTTTGCGATTTGAGAATACCTGCGATCTATGTCACAATCTAAGTCGTAAGATGAGGTCATAAAATCAGAAGTTTTTCTTATAAATTTATTTGAATCCAAATTTGCAAACAGAGGACTACCGGTAACAAACAAACAAACAAACAAACAAACAAACACACACACACACACACACACACACACACACACCGGTGGAAAGCAGTCAGTAAGACATAGAAACTTACAGGTAAAACGATGCTGGAAGTTGGTTGGTCAGATTCTTAGATAGTCCCACAAGACAGTGGCTAGGACAACCAATAGGAAGGACAACTGAGGCAGTGAGGAGATGGGGCTAATTGAGGCTGGTGAGATACTGTAGAAGCTGAGATGAATAGATATGGTACAGTTGGTGTACTACACAAAGACTGACAGCGGGCCGTGGAAGGCCTCACACATCTTGACAGCGGGCCGTGGAAGGCCTCACACATCTTGACAGCGGATTGTGAGAAGACTACGCAAATGTTGACAATGGACAGTGAGAACAACGGACAAATGTTGACAGCTGACTGTGAGAAGACAATACAAATGTTGACAGCTGACTGTGAGAAGACCATACAAATGTTGACAGCTGACTGTGAGAAGACCATACAAATGTAGACAGCTGACTGTGAGAAGACCATACAAATGTTGACACCTGACTGTGAGAAGACCATACAAATGTTGACAGCTGACTGTGAGAAGACAATACAAATGTTGACAGCTGACTGTGAGAAGACTATACAAATGTTGACAGCTGACTGTGAGAAGATTATACAAATGTTGACAGCTGACAGTGAAAAGACATACGAATGTTGACAGCTGACAGTGAAAAGACCATACAAATGTTGACAGCTGACTGTGAGAAAACAATACAAATGTTGACAGTTGACACTGAAAAGACCATACAAATATTGACAGCTGACTGTGAGAAGACCATACAAATGTTGACAGCTGACAGTGAAACGACATACGAATGTTGACAGCTGACAGTGAAAAGACCATACAAATGTTGACAGCTGACTGTGAGAAAACAATACAAATGTTGACAGTTGACACTGAAAAGACCATACAAATATTGACAGCTGACTGTGAGAAGACCATACAAATGTTGACAGCTGACAGTGAAACGACCATACACATGTTGACAGCTGACTGTGAAAAGACCACATACAAGTTGATAAAAGACCATAAGAGGTGGAGAGAATTTGTTGTTATCATGCAAAAAGGAAACTAGGCATTTTGAGCAGTCAAAATTTAGCTCCAGAATGGGCGGCCTTCTTATCACGAGCTTGGGAAAGAAAACAGGGACATGCGGTCTTAGTATCACGAGCTTGGGAAAGAAAACAAGGGCAGGTGGTCTTAGTATCACGAGCTTGGGAAAGAAAACAAGGACAGGTGGTCTTAGTATCACGAGCTTGGGAAAGAAAACAAGGGCAGGTGGTCTTAGTATCACGAGCTTGGGAAAGAAAACAAGGGCAGGTGGTCTTAGTATCACGAGCTTGGGAAAGAAAACAAGGGCAGGTGGTCTTAGTATCACGAGCTTGGGAAAGAAAACAAGGGCAGGTGGTCTTAGTATCACGAGCATGGGAAAGAAAACAGGGACAAGCGGTCTTAGTATCACGAGCAAGGGAAAGAAAACAGGGACAAGCGGTCTTAGTATCACGAGCAAGGGAAAGAAAACAGGGACAAGCGGTCTTAGTATCACGAGCTTGGGAAAGAAAACAGGGACAAGCGGTCTTAGTATCACGAGCATGGGAAAGAAAACAAGGGCAGGTGGTCTTAGTATCACGAGCAAGGGAAAGAAAACAAGGGCAGGTGGTCTTAATATCACGAGCAAGGGAAAGAAAACAAGGGCAGGTGGTCTTAGTATCACGAGCAAGGGAAAGAAAACAAGGGCAGGTGGTCTTAGTATCACGAGCATGGGAAAGAAAACAAGGGCAGGTGGTCTTAGTATCACGAGCATGGGAAAGAAAACAAGGGCAGGTGGTCTTAGTATCACGAGCAAGGGAAAGAAAACAGGGACAGGCGACCATCTTATCAGGAACATGGGAAAGGAACAGGGACATAAAATAGGGACAGACGGCCTTCTTATAAGTAGCATGGGAAAGAAAATAGGGACATAAACAGGGACAGGCGACCATCTTATCAGGAACATGGGAAAGGATCAGGGACATAAAACAGGAACATAAAACAGGGAAATAAAACAGGAACACAAAACAGGGAAATAAAACAGGAACACAAAACAGGGAAATAAAACAGGAACACAAAACAGGGAGATAAAACAGGAACACAAAACAGGGAAATAAAACAGGAACACAAAACAGGGAAATAAAACAGGAACACAAAACAGGGAAATAAAACAGGAACACAAAACAGGGAGATAAAACAGGAACACAAAACAGGGAAATAAAACAGGAACACAAAACAGGGAAATAAAACAGGAACACAAAACAGGGAAATAAAACAGGAACACAAAACAGGGAAATAAAACAGGAACACAAAACAGGGAAATAAAACAGGAACACAAAACAGGGAAATAAAACAGGAACACAAAACAGGGAAATAAAACAGGAACACAAAACAGGGAGATAAAACAGGAACACAAAACAGGGAAATAAAACAGGAACACAAAACAGGGAAATAAAACAGGAACACAAAACAGGGAAATAAAACAGGAACACAAAACAGGGAAATAAAACAGGAACACAAAACAGGGAGATAAAACAGGAACACAAAACAGGGAAATAAAACAGGAACACAAAACAGGGAAATAAAACAGGAACACAAAACAGGGAAATAAAACAGGAACACAAAACAGGGAAATAAAACAGGAACACAAAACAGGGAAATAAAACAGGAACACAAAACAGGGAAATAAAACAGGAACACAAAACAGGGAGATAAAACAGGAACACAAAACAGGGAAATAAAACAGGAACACAAAACAGGGAAATAAAACAGGAACACAAAACAGGGAAATAAAACAGGAACACAAAACAGGGAAATAAAACAGGAACACAAAACAGGGAGATAAAACAGGAACACAAAACAGGGAAATAAAACAGGAACACAAAACAGGGAAATAAAACAGGAACACAAAACAGGGAAATAAAACAGGAACACAAAACAGGGAATAAAACAGGAACACAAAACAGGGAGATAAAACAGGAACACAAAACAGGGAAATAAAACAGGAACACAAAACAGGGAGATAAAACAGGAACACAAAACAGGGAAATAAAACAGGAACACAAAACAGGGAAATAAAACAGGAACACAAAACAGGGAAATAAAACAGGAACACAAAACAGGGAAATAAAACAGGAACACAAAACAGGGAGATAAAACAGGAACACAAAACAGGGAAATAAAACAGGAACATAAAATAGGGACATAAAATAGGGACATAAAACATGAACATAAAACAGGAACATAAAATAGGGACATAAAACAGGGACATAAAACATGAACATAAAATAGGAACATAAAATAGGGACATAAAACAGGAACATAAAACAGGAACAAAAAACTTATTTTTTTTTTATACGAGAGAATGGTTCTGAAAGTTTTCTACAGATTGACAGGATGTTATCATGTTTGAGTGACAGGCGCACACACTCACGCTGGTACTTGAATAATGAAAAAGGCAGAGCTAAAATAGTATAAAACCGTGAACTGTGGTTCTGTTATTTATATATTATGTCATTATGACATCATAAATAGAGTGATGCGGCCCGCGTGCTACAAGCTGCCGATCCTTGGAGTTGATTAAGGCCTATGAATATGGAAGTGAATTGGCATGTAAATCTGTTGGGATTCGAACCCGTGCTATTTGCTCACCGCGTACCTGAATATGACTGCACGAGCACGCTCAGTGTTTTTACCTCACCTTGGCCTGCTAACCCTGTCCACTACACAGCTGAACAGACCAGAGCGTCTACAGAACGAGGCAGTGAGCGTGGTCTTGACCTGCGCCAGGGATACTCCGGTGGCGGTCGTGAGCTGTCTGCTGGACACGCTGAGTGCGAGGACTAGACAGAAGGATGCTCAGGTAAGGGCATACACCAGGGCCGGTAGCATGAAGGAGCATCCTCCCCACAAGGAGTTGGGGTTGATAAAGGGAGGACGCATCAAGCGAGGCAGATCCTGGATGCCTGAGGCAGAGTATATAATAAAGTCGAATTTGCAGTCTAGATGAGGTGCCTAAAGGTGATGATTGGTTACGGGTACAGGACTGACCTCACCTAACAAATGTTATTATACAGAAGGGTCGTGAATGTAGAGATTGGGCACAAGGAGCAGTTGAATTTTGGGTTCAAGACCTTATCCAGCATCACTGTGGGTCTTCCGACATGGTAATATATACAGGTGGCTCAGTGACTCAGAGCAGCAGGGTTCTGTTGCCTACTGAAATGGAAAAGTATTGGCGCAGGGTTCGGTAGTCTTAGAAGTCACCCCATCAAGCATGTGAATGGAAATGTGCCGGCGGCAATGGAATGGTTAGTTGCTCATGCTGTGGTTAATGGTGTCATTGTGACGGATTCACAGAGTAAGACGTAAGAAGAATTTGCTTCGAAAAGACTGGGTTCATATGTTAAGCCAGTCATCTGTGAGGAGCTTAACGTGGCTTTACTGTCCAGTGCATGCGGGGGTACATGGCAATGATGTGGCAGACAGACTTGCTGGACAGGCTAAAATAAGTGGCAGGCTGATAATGGACAAGGGGGACATTGCTAAAGCTGAATTGGACAGACTTCGGGAGAATGAAGAGCAGGAATGGAAGAACAATGTAGCTGTGAGGAGACTGCTGGAGCTAGGACAAATTAAAGGTGCTGGCAGGAAATCCGAACTGTGTGGGAGACAACGGACAGTAAAACAACCAACATTTGACAGGAACTTTAGCAAACATACTCTAGGGTCAAAGCTACGACATGCGGGGACCATAACTCGGGTTGTCCCGAATGCAGTGAAGCCGGAATCTGAATTTTGACCCTTGAACCTCGTCGTGTCTGTATATCTGTGTCTTAAGTCTGACTCTAACTTCCAGCTTTCGTGATATAAGACCGGTATGTCTGTCTGTCTGACAATATGTCTATACTTTGTTCCCATCCTTTTACAAAATGATGCCAGCCATTTTATACAAGTAACTTTGTTATGTGAAAAGATTATCCATTAAAAGAAAATTTAACTACCAACACTTGCCTAAATCTCTTTTCTTCATCTCATCCAGTTTTTCGTTTGTATCTGCAAGTACTTCTCCACTGAGCTACACGGTATCAATTTTTCAAGATACTCTCTTGTGATTTATATGGTCCATCCATCCATCCATCCATCCATCCATCCATCCATCCATCCATCCATCCATCCATCCATCCATCCATCCATCCATCCATCCATCCATCCATCCTTCTTTACCACCTTCTGGGGCATAGGGCACCAGCAACGGCTTTCTATTTATTTCCGAAGTCATAACCCTGATACAATCGACACAGCCTCTCTCGTCCTCCCTTTCTCTGTCTGTCTCTCTCTCTCTCTCTCTTTTCCTCCTACTTCCACACCCTCACTCCAGCACAATCCATTCTTTCGACCATATTCTCAACTCTTCGAGGATATTAAAAATGCAAGCCGTGATCCAAAGCGAGCCAAATCAACAACAAGAACAAAAATAAGAACTTAAAAAAATAGACGGATGAGAAAATATAGATCAAAGCGAGTATAACATTTATATGCGTATTTATACATATTTTATAAACTAAACGAATATTGATCATCAAGAACAGACAGAGGATACTAAACCGTCTTCTCTCTGAAAAAAATAACAAAAACAACTGCTACATCGAACATAACTCTCTGTAAAACACTACATCGGTTCAATCTCCCAGCATGGGACATGGGACACGAGATTAAGAGGCCCACAGAAAGATCACTGAAGGCAACATGGCTGTAGCTCCCCCGTAGAATGCTCGGTGTGCTGAAAGATAAGACGATTTATGCCAGATGTCTGGGACAACTCAGAGGACGTCAACAGAAAAATGGAACTTAGTTAAAATTGCATGAAATAAATTATTGAATTTACTGGGAATATAGTCAGATTTTTCTTCGTAGACCGACAGAAGGAAAGATGTTGTAGAAAGGAAACATAGAGGAAGGCCAGGAGACAAGATAATGAGCAGTCTTACACGATAAAACGTGCTTGGAGGAGAGGTGTAATACTGGTGATGGAAAGCAGCTGATCTGTCTCTGTCTGTCTGTCTGTCTGTTTTTTTTTCAATCTCTCACAGTTCTTTTTATCTGTCCCTGTCTCTATGTGTATATGTGCTTTCTCTCTCTCTCTCTCTCTCTGTATTCTCTCTCTCTCTCTCGGTTCTGCTTCTCCAGGTTCTTTTTATTTCTGCTTGTGCTCTCTCTCTCTCTCTTGTGTATTCTCTCTCTACTCTCGTCTCTTTCTCTGTTATCTCCCTTTAAACTCTTCTATTTCTCTGTTATCTCCCTTTACTCTCTCTCTCTCTCTCCTCTTTCTCTTTTCTTTCTCTCTCTCTCTCTCTACTCTTGCTTCTCTTTCGCTGTCCTCTCTCTATATTTTCTCTTCTCTGTTTCTCTCTCTCTCTCTCTTTCTTTCTCTCTCTGGCTCTTGTAGTAAATGCCTGAGACAAGTTTTACTTTCTTAGAAATGGAGGGCGGAATGTAAAATGTAAAACGTGTAATTATTATTTTCACCATCCATCCATTAATCCATCCATCCATCCATCCATCCATCCATCCATCCATCCATCCATCCATCCATCCATCCATTTCCCACGAATTCCCTGTGAGGCATGTATTGACTGAATCGCTTGTATGCAGTTATGTTACATTTGTAAATGTAAGGATAAGAGGATAATTGTTTTATTATTGTTCGTGTTATCCACACCTCCTTATGTACTTTTTCTGCAACAAAGGAATGAGTAGGCTGACTGAGTAATGAGAGATGAAGAGGCTGACTGAGTAATGAGAGATGAAGAGGCTGACTGAGTAATGAGAGATGAAGAGGCTGACTGAGTAATGAGAGATGAAGGGGCTGACTGAGTAATGAGAGAGGAAGAGGCTGACTGAGTAATGAGAGAGGAAGAGGCTGACTGAGTAATGAGAGAGGAAGAGGCTGACTGAGTAATGAGAGATGAAGAGGCTGACTGAGTAATGAGAGATGAAGGGGCTGACTGAGTAATGAGAGATGAAGGAAGGGGCTGACTGAGTAATGAGAGAGGAAGAAGCTGACTGAGTAATGAGAGATGAAGGGCAGATTGTAAGAACAGCCTGGGTGCTGATTTCTTCGGCCTTGTAAATTAAAGTTTGTTCGTTTTCTCTCTCTACGTCTCTCTCTCTCTCTCTCTCTTCAGCTCTTTCTTTCTCTGTGTATTTTCTCTCCCTCTCTAACCCTCTCTTTCTTTCTCTATCCTCTCTATACTCTTTCTTCTCTTTCCTGTTCTCTCTCTCTCTACTCTTTCTTCTCTTTATCTCTCCCTACCTTTCCTTCTCTTTCTCTGTTCTCTCTCTCTCTACTCTTTCTTCTCTTTCTCTGTTCTCTCTCTACTCTTTCTTCTCCTTCTCTATTCTCTCTCTACATATAATAATTTTAGGTTGTGGACTATGTATTAATGATGACTGAAAGCATTAGTATTCTTTACTATCATACTACTGTAGAAGATGTTCTTTAATCAGCACATCCCACATCCAGTTTTCACAATCAGTACATCATTCGCTTGATCACAGCAAGTCAGATGAAAATTTCACTGATTTCATTTATGCTGACACATAAGATCAAGATGTATCGTCGACAACATCACTTGAAATATGAGGTAATATGACATAAACTTCGTTAGTTTCCTCGGTGAAGTACATAATCTTTTGTTCACTATACCAAACTCTAACATATTCTAATACATACTGTTAACTAATAATAGAGATACAACGAGGGAAATCAAAAGCAGGACATCTATCAATCTTCCGAAGATAAAACAACTAAAGAATCTGTGGAGAGGAACAGACAGAACTACAAAAATAAGATTTTTAAGGACATGTATCTTTCCCATCGCAACATATGCCTGTGAGACCTGGACACTTAACAAAACAGCTAAGAAACACATAAATGCATTTGAATGTAAATGTTACAGAAGAGTTCTTCAAATATCATGGACACAAAAAAGAACAAATATATCCATACTACAAGAACTTAATATTGAAGAAGACTGGCTAATAAAGAGGATTAAAGAGAGAAAACTTAAATATTTTGGACACCTTAAACGTCATGATAAAACCGTCTTGGAAGGATACATAATGGGAAAAAGAAAGAGAGGAAGACCAAGGCGAAGACGGCTGCAAGACATCGTTGATGATATGCAAATGGATGCAGCAGCGGCAGGCCATCTTGCTCACAACCGAGAGGCCTACAGGAGTGCTGTTAGCGAGGCAACGTTCCACAAGGGACATGCAAATGAATGAATGACCTCTTTCATGGCGTATGCTTCAGGGATTAGTCAGTTCTTTATATCTGTCACCGACAAGACCTTTGGCCGTCCTACATCCGTCAAGTGTCAATGTCTAAATTTTCTACCTCGGCGAGTTGCTGGAATGTTTGCGTGACGTCGCATTGTTAGTGCTGGACTAATTTCCTTCCAAGTGTCCTTCCTTAGTGTTTCCTATCTCTCGGTGTCACTGTGTCTGTCTTTTCAGTTTACCTTTGATTAGCGTTTTGCATTTCTAAGT